>CM062807.1:340613139-340762348 GCA_031772625.1 Pinus tabuliformis | reverse complement strand
TTTCAAACTCCCTCTCAACAAGAAAGGTATTCCTCTCAAACCCGATCCTTAACTCTGGAATGTTCTGCATGCAACACATCTGCCCGGTCCACTTTGCTCCAACAACACTTGGAACCAAAACACTCCCAACTGACCACTCTGTTGAGCTAGGAACATACTCTGATGCTGAAGCCTACTACTGCTGACAAGTGCTCCCTCTCTGACATTTGCGCTACTGCAACATCTCCATGCATCTCGCACCATTGCACACACTCTCTGTGCACCTAGCACTATGCAAAACACTTGTACCTCTCGCATTGCTGTAGCCTGCATGCTATGCGCTGTCCTGGATTCCCTGCACTGTCGCTCTCTCTGGCCGCTCCATCCGCATTTGTCTCTACCCAATCAATCATTCCTGCCTGCTACTCCACATCGAGGCTCCTGTAGCAAGGTCTCATCCAAGAGGTTGAGTACCTCAAGGATCATGCCCCTCCTCCTTGGGAGAATCAATCCACATCACCCCACCTCCTACCTGGAGGTATGGCTGCATGCGATCCCTCAGCCCACTTGGCTCGAAGTTTCCCCCTACTGGAGGTCTCTGTATGAGTAGATGTCTCTACTCGATCTCCTCTCAACTTCCCTTGTTGTGGCTGCTCCACAACCTCCTGAAGCTGTTGCACCAATCGTGGCTCCTCCACAATCGTCTGATACTTCTTCTGGCTCTGCATGTTGAGAGGTAATATACGCTCCTTCTCAACCACCAAGTCTCCATCAGTTGCCTTGCTGCTCAAGTCTTTGCATGCATCTTGAACCTCAAGAGCATACAAGTTCTTGACCCGTGAACCAATCTGCTTCACCTTTCAAGTGATGATGTGTCTAAGGAAAACCTTTCCCTTACTGAAGACTACATCATAGCCTCTGTCTTCCAGCATCGCGATCGACACCAAGTTTCTCTTCAGTCTTGGTACATACTTGACATCGGTCAAGGTAAGGCGAGCTCCATGCTCCCTCTGAAAAATAACCGTGCCTACACCTGAGACACTGTACTTCTCATCATTACCCATCCGTATGAGTATCTGGAAATCTTTCTCCTCCAAAGTACTGAACAAACTTTTGTCACCGGTCATGTGGAAAGAAGCTCCACTGTCAAGAAACCAACCACTTCCCATCATGGATGAAACCATGCATGCGAAGAGTGTGAAGTCCAACTCAAACTGTGAAGCAAGTGAGGCTACCTCACCTTCAGATCCTTCCTCGGATCCCTTCTTGGACTTATTCTGTGGGCAATTAGTAGCATAATGGCCCAACTGATGACAACGAAAGCATCGTATACCTTCGACTTGTCAACCTTCTTCCCATCTTGGAAGAACTGGATTTGGAAAGAGAAACCTTCCCCTTTCCCTTCTTTGCCTTACTCGCTAAGGCACAGTTCTCCTCATCATGCATAGATGAAGAATTGTCTCTGGTGCGTCGTCTAATCTCCTCTTGCATAAGATCCGACCAAAGTCTCTCCCATCCTGGCAATTTCTCCCTTCCATTCACCGAGTCCTAGTAGCTATGCCAACTCTTAGGAAGGCCAAGGAGTGCTAGACTCACCATATCCTCATCCTCAACAGTTACCCCCACACTTCTCAGCTCATCCCGGCATTGGGTGAACTTCATGAGATACTGGGGCATACTGTCTCCATTCTCACACCTAATGTTTCTGAGTTTATCCTTGAGCGCCAACTTCCTCTGGTCGCTCTTGCTTTGGAATAATTTTGTCAACGTTTTCCACATCAAATATGGAGAAGCCTTTCCATGGAGGCTGGATACAATGTGATCCCTCACACCCTCCAACAGAATCCTTCGACACTTTGTTGTCTTCTTTTGCCAATCCCTGACTTGAGCAGCATCAGTAGGTTTTGGGACATCCGCATCTATGAACTCCTTCAACCCATTATCATCTAACACCGCCTCCATCCTGTCCTTCCATGCAATATATTTGAGCCGCCCTCAAGGGCATACTCCAATCGCAATCCGTTGAAAGACATTTCAACTTTGACACCAAGAAAACATTGCTGCAAATTTGAATTCCACCATCTCAAAAAACTCAACCGCTTCTGATCTAAAATTCGTGAGAACAAAGTATTTCTCGTACAGAGATCGACTGTATGGGCATTCACCGGATATCTCACCTTCCAAAGAAGGATGAATCCAGAGGCTACCTGGCCCGATCACAGACTCTGCCTGAAGAAATAAAATGTAAACACTTTCTGAATATTAGATCTGATGATCAATCCTCGCTATATATCCTGTAGAACTTTTCTACAAATCAAAGAGCTCTGATACCATGTAGAAATTTTGAATAATAAACACATATTCACTAGAGATTATCCTGATCATGCACTATTGTGGAATACATGCACAATACATAAGCTCCTCTATGTTGATCATCAATTTAGCAGCATCAAAAACAATGAAACATCAATCGCATGCACACATTAACACAATATGTAACCCGGGGAAAGCTTACAGCTGAAAACCCCACACTATCTGTATATTAATGATTGAGAACATGTAACATTACATAGTAAAATACTCCTCACAAGTATCCAGCACTATCTCCACCTGTTACACACAATACAGCTCAGATCTGATCTCCAAATCTCCCCCGCTGCTTTGCCTGCCTCCACTGCACAATCCTACATGAAATGAATCCAAACTCGTTCCAAGTTCTATTTACCTTGGAGAATCACTCACACTGGAAATCATGTGAGCACAGGCTATATCACTGGGCATATGCAATTCTCATGGGCATACTCAATCCTTTGATTGTGCAAGATCTCATGCACAACTATAGTCACAACTGATAGCAATCTCAACCTCTAACACCTGTCTCCACTGAACTGTACATGCACTGAGTTAACTGATGTATTCTTCAGTTGCATTATGAGTTAATAATTAGTGAATTAATTAATAACTAATTCACACAACTCATCACTTAGTCTATTGGCCAATTAGACTAAATACAACTAGTTCAACTAAGTCAAACTGAACACAACTCCATCAACTCCACATCCAACTCCACAGAACTCAACCACATGAGTTCTAACTGATGTCCTACATGCAATAGCTCAACTGACCCACAAAGAAAGCATATTTCCTTCTGATAGTTGCATGTGCCACATCTGTAGCTCAAACTGAAGTGCTCCAAGAGGATAAGATAAAGTTTATAGTCTAAATATTATTATGAGACAATAATATTTTACTTTTCTATTTTTGACTAGCAACCTAAAAATGGACTCTGATCACTCCTGCTGTGATCCAAAAATAGAAGTCCATCTATTTTCCCAACATGACCAATCATCCATAAACAGCATCCTGCAACTCATAGACCAAGATCCATATGTCTAAAAATAGACATAGTCTAAAAATAGACTTTGCGCCAAAACTTGTCTGTATGACCACTTAGTGAAGGCGACTCCTTTCCACTAAGCTCCATCATCTTGTTGCATTCTCAACAAGCATTTCTTGTTGCACACTTTTCAACATAACATACTCCTAGTCGGTGAGGGAGATTCTAAAGAACATTTTCATTTTCTCAGGAAGTAGCCCCATGCTTCTTTTGTATTTTTACACCGAGAATCAAGGAATTTTTTTCTTAGTTATCTTGTTTTTACTCTTGTTGGAATTTATTGGATTTTGTAGAGGTGGTCTATATTCAACTATGTGACAAACTCCCCTATTGAGGAGAAATTTATGTAGTAAAGCATGTATGGTGCAGAAAAAGCTATCATGAAAATTGTAAAAGAACCTTGCCTTAATTTTTTCAATAGAAGTGTGTTCTTCTATTGCTACCCACTCGTGCGAATTCATTCTCTCGCCATTAGTTAATATTAAATTTAGTCGATTGTTAGATTCTATTTGTCGCATTAGGTAAGTGTTCAACACATTTCTTCATTTGGCGAGGACTGATTGGATAAACTTCTCATGTGCTTCTATGAAGAAATGCACTCTAACTTATGCAATAGATAGTCAATTTCTTCTTACGTAACTTTTCAAGTAGTTATTAATTTTCCTCTGCCACTACTCTTGTATCTCGTATAGTGTAAGCATTTATGCATGCATATTGTATAAACTTGGGTCCAACATTACTGACAATGGAACCAATATTGTAATCTAGTGAAAAATAGGCATTAGTCACCATTAGAGTGAAACATTGAGTAAGCTTAAAGAATCGCATGCATCACATGGAAGAGAAAAGAGACACAAAAGTAGTAGAGATCCAATGAAAAACACACTTGTATTAGTATATCCTCAACAACCAAACAACTTTTTCATATAGTCAAATACGTCCATATTTATATCCATGAATAGACAGTTGCAATAGTTTAACTATCTCAACTGACTTGATGAGGCCGAATTGTATGGTCGACTCGTCAGAGGAGCAAACCCACTTCCAATACATTATTTGATGAGTCGACTCGACTTGGCTAGTCAACTGAATCGATTAGCCCCTCCAAAAATATTAACATGTGGCTCCTTTTAGTATGTGACATACTAATATATATTCGATATAGATATGTTGATGTTATAATTTATGATTGTATTTCTTGATGTGATGGTATGCATAAGCATGCAGTTCTTTCTACTTAGTAAGAATTTTGTGAGAATAATGATGTTGTATTCTTGTTATTACATTCAAGAATTAGCATGTGGATTATTTGGTATTAGGTAATGTTTTATGATTATATAACTCATGCATTGGTTGCATGTTGTAAGGTGGGGACTGATAGGGAATCCATCGAAGGACTAAGAGAGTCGATTTATTTGATGATCTCGTGGGATCTCATACCTACAAGGGAGAATATGTAACACTTTATGGGCCGAGGAAAAACTCAATCAACTACTTATGTCAATGTTTTTTTTTCCTTGTAGATTCTTGATGGGATATGCAACCATATTGAGGAGGTCAAGTGCCTAATATTGGAGTTATGATGTAGAAGTCCACAAGTGTGTGTGGGACTTCAATGTCTGGGGCTATACCTGGTAAGAGTTGTGGAGGGAGTTTGGGTTAGCCTTTAAAGACATTTGGAATATGTAAGTACCAAATTGGATGCATGCCTTAGGGGCTCAGGTATAGACCAATGGGGGCTTTAAGCCTAGTTCCAAAAGTTGGGAAAGAAGAGATTGAGAGTACTTGCACTTTCCCTGATGTTGTGATGTATCTTTTGATGTTTGTTATGGTCACTTGGGTAGTCCTTATACTAGTTACAATAGAGGGTGTTGGTAAGAGAGAAGAAATAAATAAATTATATGATTAAACTTAACTTCAGGACGAAGTTCCTTGAAGAGGGGGAAGTATGTAATGCCCCATATTATCAAATTAATAAATAATAATAATATAGTAATAACAATACTAATAATAATATGTGAGAACAATAATTAATAACTAAATAAAATAATAAATAATAAAGTGGCATTCCAAATAAATAAATAGACTATAAAAATAATTAGAATAAAGTCAAGTTAATAAAAAGTAAAAAAATAAAATAAGCAAGAGTCAATTATGGAAAAATATGAATTGAGAAAAATTTAAGACAAAAGAAAAGAAAATTGCATGATGGCATATGGAAAATGTGCATGAAGATTTTCTTTTCATGCTTGGAACAAATTATAATTTATTTTATTTAATGGATGAGAAGGAGAATGTGAATCATTATTCTTTCCCAAAGGAGAATTATAGGATAGAAGGATTCATTAGCTAAGGTTGTTGATTGAAGGCTTGGGGGTAGCTAGTTGTAAAATAACATAGTGCAATTGAGTTTACGGTTGGGCGGAGAGTCATCCCCAAAATGTTGGTTGTGGCCAGCTGGATCTGAATAATGCAACAGTTATGAAATTACAAGGAAGTTAATTCTTCGTTCTACATGTAAGTTTATCATCTCTCGTGGATTTCATAGATTATATACTAACCAGCTGAAATTTTTATTTATATTGGTGATTAATGACCTTAATTTATGTAATTAATTTGTATTTAATTATGTTTTAAGTGTGGACTATTACAAAATTTTACTTTACTCATATTGGCTCTTTCATTTCATAGGTACATTTCTAGGATTAAAGATCATAAGGAATAATGACTTTAGCAATCGAATAGATGAGTAGCAATGCAATTTGCTAGACAACGGTAATGAAGTAAAACTAAGTTCAATCCACAATTTTTTAGTTCAATTGCATCATCCATTCATTTGATTAATTGTATTTTTCACATTTATTTAGTTGGAGGGAAAGCCTCATTGTCATTGAGTTAGTGTACAATCAACCAGAACCACAACATAAAATTGAATACATAGGAATTATTGGTCCAAGAATAGCTTTATTATCAAATATATCAATGATGTAATAACAACATAATCATGGATATCAACCACATGACAATTGTGTAACAATTGAAAACAAGGGTGGTACCATGAGTGAAACCTGCAATCTTCAATATCTATAATAAAGTTTTATTTTGCAAAATAAGTTCAATACATAGTTTTGGGATGTATTTGAATTAACATCCCTATAAAATCCTATAGAAATAGACTAATTATTAAAATTAACTAATTGTAACTTGAGCATAATATGATGTTATATTTTCAACTCTTAGAGTAATTTAAAGTTTATTTTAAAATAAACAAATGATTTAAATTTTAAAGTTTTATGAGCTAAATATTTTCTAGCCAATATAAATATGTGTGTTAGTTTTAGAACTAAACTGAAATCGAAACAATAGAATTTAGAGACCAAAAAAAGCAAGTTTGCATTTGATTTTTTGCATGTACATTGTAAGTTTCATCTACTTTACATGCAAACATTTCATTTGTTGACCTAAGCATCTATCAAGTAGAACCCTAAGTAGAGGTCAACCATCGTTGAATCAATGGTTCTGAAATGATAATCATTTAATTAATTAGGAAGAGAAAATAAAATAGTTGGAAATTTGGGAATCAAGTGGTATGGTTTAATTTTGCATGTTGATTGATTTGAAACTTTTTCCCTTATATTCACAAACTTCATTAGCGGCTAGTGGAAAAAATGTTAACCAACAACATATGATATGTTACAACCTTCGTGGTGGACTGGGTTAAACACATGAAATGATGCCTCGAAGGAAAACAATAAATCCCTATAAATGCTAAATAAAATTCAACGTTTATGATGGCTATGACATTATTTATAATGGAAAAGTAATAGTTTTTATATAGAAAATACATATTTATATGAAGTGAACTTTGAATCAATTTTGTTGAGAAATATAGTTCAAACCGGAGCTTCTTGCACAAGTTAGAGTGAATGTGTGAGAAGCTTGAGACAATTTCTAGTGGTTGTTTAGTAAAATTGTGAAATAATACTATATTGTAATTTTACTTAAATAAATATAAGTGAAATTCAATTACAGAGAGTAGTTTATTTGGAAAAGTGTGTAAATATGTTATGTAAAATATTATGAGGTTTTTGACTCGATCTCTGATGAAAACATGTCCAAAATAAGGGAAGGCATGGTCCACCTAGTGGTTATTGTGGTAATAGATGAAATCAGCCATGTATCACACGAGTACGAGAACACCAAAATTGATTATTCCACTAGTCATGTGTGTGTGTGAAAGTCAAATTTCCTATATTCTTCAATTCTAAGAAATGTAAATAAAATATTTTAAAGATTCTATAATTGTAGTGAATTAGATTGTTCTAAGGTTAGTCATACACCTCGTTGTTGAGAAAGATAAGGTAGTTGCTAAAATTAAAGAGATTAGTTGTGAAGCTATGGGGAATTAGTTTCTAGGATCAAGGGGATTAAATATCTCTCTTAAGCATAAATAGGACAAAATGGGAGAAGATGAACCACACATGAAAACATTTGAGAGAGACGGAGACAAAGAGAAGAAGGAGAATACACTTGAGAAGAGAAAGTGCAAATTTATTATAAAAGAAGGAGAATACACTAGAGAAGAGAAAGTGAAAATATGTTGTAAAAAACAGGAAGAGACAATTTGTACAGCATCAACATCTTAGCCAATCTGTACAACATCAACATCTTATAGTTGTATAATAGTAGTTGCTACCTTCTTTCTTCAACATAGCCATACTTCCAATTCAATAAGTTATACTTCTTTCGTTTATTTATCATATAATTGCTAAGTTACGACAGATTGTGGAGGTACCTTGTAAACTTTGATAATGGGAATGATAAACTGATTTGAAGGGAAAAATCATTGTGTGTGTGTGTTGTTCATTTACTACTTTCATTGTTAATTTTTTAACAATATGTGTGATTATTGCATGTTTGGAAATATGTATTTCTATGATTAAATGAGTTCATATTTGGTTTATTTAATTAAGAGAAACAGGGTACCAATCATCTAGGGCCTTTGGAAAATTTAACATGGTATCAAAGCTTGGTCTTTGATTGAAAGCCTCAAGGGTTTACAATAGTAAATCAATTACCAAAATCAATGGCCACTAGTTAGAGGGCTTCATTATTGTTGCTTGAAGGACTAAGCACTTTTTCATAATACCTTTTTTGTTTTATTTTTAGATCTAAGAAGTTTTTGAATTTGATATAAGATATGGAAATGAATGACCTTGTATTTGAGGAAAGATTGGATGGTGCCTCCAACCTTTTTCCCTATAAATTGAGGGTAACATTTCTATTGGAAGAAAATGATCCTTGGGATATTGTTAATGATGTTGTGCCTCCACCTATAGATATGTGGTAGTTGGCAGCACACAAAAAGAAGGAAGTGAAGCCCAAGCAAACGAACTTGGATGTCATGAAGGATCACCTAATTCCACAAATATCTGAGAAGACAATGACAAGGGAGATGTTAGATGCCCTAGTTAGCTTGTAAGAACATTCATAGAAAGATGATATCTGGAACAAACTTATATCTTTAGAGATGACCAAATTAGATCGTTACCAGTTACACGATGAAAATCCCACAGATTTGTGAGCAACTCACACTGGTTGGAGAGAAGGTTGCAGATGTGGAGTTGGTGAACATGGCAGAGAATGTATTCCCAAATTCATGGGAACCATTTATTAAACATATTTGTGCTTGAGAGAACCTTCCTAATTTTGAAACATTATGGGATGATAGTATCAATGAGGAAATTTGAATGGATCTAAAGGCCAACAAGAAAAGTGGTGATGACAACCTAGCCCTAATTGGTCAAACCAAGTAGGGTAGCGGTAAAGAACCCAACAAGGGTAAGGGAGAAAGTGATGATTCAGCCTCGTAGCCAGTGAAGGACTTAACTAAAATCAAGTGCTTCATTTATCATAGGTTTGGTCATTATACGTCATAGTGTCCGAAGAAGGGGGGCTAATGGAAATAGTAGCAGAACCACATAGCATCCTTTGCAAAAACTCAGATGACCAAGTTTGCTACCAAGTTTGAGAAAGATTTCGCAATGGTATCTTGCCTCTCTACTAATATTGTTCTGAGGAACGTTTGGTATGTGGATAGTGGATCGTCTAGGCATATAACATAAGCATGTGAGTTATTTTCAAGTCTAACAGAGCAATACTTAAGAGTCCAAGTTGAACTTGGTGATGATGCCAAGTACCCAGTAGTAGGAGTTGGTATCATTCCCTCCTAGCTCCAATCAAGTAACTCTTTAGACTTTAATGATGTTTTATTTGTTCCAAATCTCAAGAAAAAAATGTTTTAAATTTTTGGTTGTGGATGATAAGAGCTATGTAGTAGAGTTCAAGAATTGACAAATCCTTATCAAGCTATAGGAATCTAGCCCAGAAGCAGTACGAGTGATCAGGGTTAGGGAAGGCAAATTGTACAGGTTATAGGGTGAACATGTTTGAGCCCTAGTTCATAACACAAACAACTTATATGAGTTATGGCATCAGAGGACAAGGCACCTACATTATAGAGCATTGCCTATTATGAGAGAGATAGTCACAAGTCTTCCAGAGTTCAACATTGAGCAACAAGGAGTACACAAAGGTTGTGTGGTTGGCACATATGCCAAGGTTACTTTCCCAAGCAACAAGCATAATCTAAGGAGATTCTAGACCTTATGTTTCCTTCATTGATGATTTTCATGTAAGATGTGGATCTACTTCTTAAAGATAAAGGATTGTTATAGACATTTTTGCGCCTTACAGCACTGAGCATGAAATGTCCATAATCTAAGGGATCCAAAGTCCCTAAACATGTTGTTCCTACCCCTAGAGGAACAAGGCTATCAAACCACAGCAATTCACAAAAGTTCTCCACCTGAAACTGCTCAAAAACAAGTCAATTCAGGATCATGTCAACTGCTCCACTGACCATCTGTGTTGAATGTCAATGGCTCCACTGGCTACCTGCGCTGAATGTCAACTCCAACACTGGCTACCTGCGCTGAGCGAGATTGGACAAGTGGCAGACTCATTCCTCAAGGTGTCAGAACCCAGGAAACTTCCAAAATGACACTTGCCTCAGGGAATTCGACTGGTGATGAGTAAGAGGTTCCAAATCTCCAAGTGGAAGCAAGAACCTTCAAGTGGACTCAAGAACTGACAGAGGGAGAGGACACTAGTCAGATCTCAATCTGACTCATCCTCTCTCCAAACATCTATATATGGATCTCTCCTCCATGAGATCTAGAGGCCGGAATTTTGTTATTGCAAAGAATTGTTGTTGGTTTGAGACTGGAATCATTGGGTGCTTAATGCTTTGAAGGGGCTGAAGATAGGAATTCCATTTGCTGGGAAGGAGATGCTGGATTGGAGCCCTCTGGGTTGTATCTCTTCCTGAACCTTGTTATTCATCAATAAAGCTATCTTGGTTTCTCCTATATGCTGATGTATTTTGATGTATGAATGTATTAGTGTATTTGGTTTATCTCTAATCCGAAACTAGTTATGAATGTGAGTATCTATCTTTGTGTAGTGTTCTTCTCTTGTCGCAGGTAGTTGTTCTCTTTTGATCTTGCAGGAAGTTGTAGCTGGATAAGCAAGAAGGCAAGTAGCTGTGAACACCCAAAGAGAAGGGAGATTGGATCGAGGGACAAACGGAAGACACCGGTAAGTCTATTGATCTCTCTTCTTTCACATTTCATAAAGGAAGAAACCAGTGTAGCTGTATTCGTTTGTTGCTAAGGCACTGTCACACCTTAGGTGGATAGGATCGTCCTGCATAGGCATTTTTCCCCACAACAAGGATGAAGTCTTTAGTAGGTTTTAGGAGTTCAAAGCTCATGTTGGGAAGTAAATAGGGAAGAAGATAAAGGTTTCGAGATCAGACAATGGGGATGAGTATACTTCTAACAAGTTCAAGGATTTCTACGAGGTCAGAATTAAGAGGATGTTGATAGTTCCATACAACCCACAGTACAATGGGGTTACAGAGTGAAAGAATTGATCCATCATCAGGGTTGTGATGACCATGATTCATGACCAACACTTACCCATTATATTTGTGAAAAAGCATGCAACACGCCATTCTGCATCCAAAATATGTGTCCTCATAGGACCTTGGGTGATCAAACAACAACAAAGGCATTCACTGGTGTGAAGAAAGACGTGAAACATTTTTGCATCTATGCTTGTCCAGTCTATATTCGTGTACCTATAATAAAAAGGACCAAGTTAGATCCCTCCAACAAAAAGGTTTGGTTTTTGGATTATAATGAGACTTCAGAGGCCTATAGGGTCTATATTCCATGGTTGAAGAAGATGATAGTAAGTAGGGATGTAAATTTTGAGGAAGACTTAATATCCAAGAAGTCGCATGAGCCCATTCCAATGATAGGGGATGTGAAGCAAGAAACTTTGAAGGTTGAGCCATGGTCACCAAAGACACCAACAATGTCCAGTTTAAGACAACCTTCAGATGAGGAGAAGGAGACATTAGCCCCTTGTAGTTTTGTGAGGAGACCACAATGGTTCAAACAAGCTAAGGGATACTCAAGAGTATGTTGGGGATCCTAGGAGCACATTTAGGGAGAGCATGCCTTTGAATAATTTTACTACATACATGGCATTGATGAGTAGCATAATTAATTCTGAGCCTTCCAGTTTTCAAGAGGCAATAGACCAACATGTGTGGCAAGATGCTATTGTGGAGTGTTGAAGAAAGTAACTAGTGTCGGCCTTCATAATTGTACTTGAGTCATGATGTAATATATTTGTCAAAAGAAAATTTTATTATTATTAAATTGACTTATTAAAGAATGGGTTTCATGCTTGGGTCAATAGTCAACAGGTCAAGCCTCCATTGAAGGCCTTTGGGATTTTCTTGTTGATTCAAATTCAAAGTGTAAGAAACTTTTCTTGGGTTCATAAGTGTCAAAAGATAGAAATATATTTGTGTCTTGTCACACCCTCCTTCATCAAGTCACTTCTAGTGTCGACCTCAAATTAATCCTCTACAAGTTGGCTTCTCAAAATATTCAAGTCGGCTCAACTACAGACATAAACGACTATTTATACCCTAGTAACCTCGACCCTATGGAGGCAGTGATATGACATCCAGGTATGTATTTCAGACAACAAGAGAAGAGGATTCAGATTGTTTACAGGAACGAGGAACATAACAACTATAGGCCTGAAGTTTCAGTTCTATAACTACAAGTTTGAAATTCAAATATATGACTACAGGTTCGACTTTCAGGTGTCTAACTAAACGTCCAAAGTTTCAAGCATGACTACAGGTTTGAATTATAGGTATATGATTACAAGTGACTACAGGTTCAAGGGGTGACTACAAAATTGTGCCTTCATGAGGACCGAGAATCCAATTATATGCATAGGACTTAGAACTTATATATAGCAATATGCATATGTGACTACAATACCTAGATTCCATATGATGATAGGACTAAGACTTCATATGACTACAGGACTAAAGGTTAAAGATGACTACTATTGCATGATCAAAGTATAACAAAGCCAAGATGAACTACTTATAATAAGCATATGAAGAAATGGACCAAAAAATGTGCATTAGGTTGACTTGATGGATGGAAGGGTTTTTGGTCTAGGTATCAAGAGTCTTGGTTGTCCGACTGTGATTTGAATCTACTGAAGGAAGAGTTCTTGACTACGTTTTCCCCTACCTAGGGGTTTTTCCCTAGTTGTGTGCCTATATCTTGTGTTCCCTTTTTATTGTGATCTTCATGAATTGGAATTAGTATTAATGATAAGAACATAACGAATTGAAAGAAGATATAATAAATAAAACATCATAAGATAATGTCATAATAGAAGAAAAATCAAGTTAAATACATGATGCCCTAGATTTCTTAACATGGTAGCAAAGTTTGGTTCATTTGAAATGAGGGCAGAAAGAAGGTCACATTGGCTTAAGATCAAGAAAAGAAGGATATCTACCTAGGACCGAATTACTTAGGGCAAGGAGGACTTAAATCTGGGCACATATGCTACCTCTCTCCACAGTAACTATATTGTAGATCTGAGCATAAATAGCATAGGGAGAGTATCTTAGAGCAAAGGTTTAGATTCTCCATTAGAAGATCTGAATTTATGGTGTCACCTCAAAACTTTAAAGTCTAGGAGTGTATACACTTGTGGAGGAGCCAAATTTTTGTTTTGAGTATCACGTGAAGGACAAATATCAGTGCGAGTTTAAGCAAATTTTGCGATCTCTATAACTCTGGAAAGGACCCAAGCCTCCCTCAAACTTTTGAAGGATAACTATACATTGGTAAGGCTAAATATAAGTCGAATATTTGAACACATAATGAACTCAAGGCCAATAAAAAATTGAGTCCAGTCATCAATCAAATTTATATCAAAGGTATTGTAAGGGACTGAACCAAACGACATTGTAATCTTGTTATATAGTCATAATCACCACAGACTTCGAGGATCAAATCAGGTTACGTTACAATCACTATATTTGAAGAAAGGCAAGTTAAATCAAAGAAAGTCGACTATTGAACGAAGAATAAATTGATGTCTTTCTCCAGCATGTGGAAAAGGTCATGAAGATTTCACCAACAATCAAGTAAGTATTATATTTTTTTGTATGTCTCTAACCTCTGAAAATATGTCCTCAGTTAAGCAAGGAGAACAATAAATTTAGTAGATAACGAAGAGGTATATGACATTGAAATATCATTTGGTTTAGGATAAAAATGCTTTAGGTTACTTTTATGTTCTTAGGATAGGCTTGAAGAATGTTAATATATACTTTTGTTTCTAATTCATGATATCTAGGGCCTATAAGTAGGACAATGTCCCTAGAGCAAATAATAGTTTGTAATCCTTTCAAGGCAATCAAAACCTTAGTTAGACTTTATGTTATTGTACATGTATATTTTGTTTGTACTTGTCAATAAGTATTGCAGGCATAAGAGATTAAGAGAGAGCACTTCAAAAGAAACACTACAAGGTTTGTAGAAGGAGCAACTTTAGGTATGTCTTTAACTATAAAATTTACAAAACTTATTTTAAAATTTGTCTTGTATTACTCACTATCTTATGTTTAGGATTTGAATCTAAAATATTCTTGTTAGGGTGATTAATCGTTAGATTGAATCTACCCATGTTATATTACACTATCTTGTTATTTATTTATGAAACCCTAATCATTATGGTTCACTATGAAACCCTAGCCTCTTGTTGCTAAGGGTATGTCGATGAAACCCTAATCTACTTGGGGGTTGTTAATGAAGTCTAGAAATCCTATTCTTTTGAAGTTTAGGTTTTGATATTGTTATGATAGAAACCTTTAGGGTTTGATGTTAATTTCTAAATTGTGTATTGGAACCCTAGATCTTTAGGGTTCAGTAAATTAGGGTTTATAAGAAAAACCCTTGTAATATCTATACTAAGATTATAGAAATGGAACCCTAAGTGTATATCCATCTGATCGAAACCCTAGTCTGGAGAAAATTTGTTTTCTAAATGTTTATATCCTGGGTTTACCTAGTACATGTGAATATTGATATAAAATGTTCGTGCATGATAATGAAATCCTAGATATGTATATTTGAGTATGCTAACTTAACTGTTGATGCTCATGTTTTAGGTGATGAAATCTAGGTTTTGTAAAACACTAGTAAAAGATTAATATTTTAGGATACGATGCTATTGTTTTCAATATAATATAGCTTTGATAAAATCTATGGTTTGCTACAAACCTTAATAGAAGTCTGACAATCCTAGATATGTATATTTGAGTATGCTAACTTAACTGTTGATGCTCATGTTTTAGGTGATGAAATCTAGGGTCTGTAAAACCCTAGTAAAATATTAATATTTTAGGATATGATGCTATTGTTTTCAATATAATATAGATTTGATAAAATCTAGGGTTTGCTACAAACCTTAGTAGAAGTCTAATAGGTAAAAGCATATTGTTGAAACCTTAGATGTATAGTAGGATTGTTATTTAATTGTTGATATCTAAGGCCTTGTATACCAAAGATGGAGTCTAGGGTTTATGATAAAATCCTAGTAAGAAATCGAAGTCTAGAATATAAAATATATGTCCCTTGTTGATTATCAACCTAACTAAGTTTAGGTATTTAATTTCTAAAAGCATGAATGAGTTGATGTTTCCATGACATAGTTAACTTTGTGCTTTTGTATATTTGTTTTTGGTTGTACTTTCTATTAAAGTTTTGCAGGTACATAATCTTCAAAATATTGAAGATGTTTGTATAAGCATGATGGTTGAAGTTGTATGAATGATGATGATCAAGATGACCTTGATGCCATAAGGAGGAATGAAGGCATGAAATAATTTCCAATGTTATAAAAAGAGGAAGAGGTTAATCTCCCTAAGTTGAGAGGGAGACTCGATAAAAGAGAGGTTACATCTCACCGTTGAGTGGGAGGGCATACTATCATAGTCATGATGAACACCTTGAAGAAAGAACGAAATCGGAGAATGAATGAAAGTACCACAAATAGATTTACAATGTATTGAGGATGTCTTGGCGTCGCTGAAGAAATGAAAGAAGAAAAGCTTTCGACTAGTTGAATATGGATAACTTCATGATGATATAAGCAACATTTGAATGATTGAGGACCCCGTAGGTTTGTGTTTACCTCTATGTATATTTGAAAGTTTATTATTGATTGGGCTTGTGTTTGTATAGGTAAATCTCTCCATAAGAAGAATGAACAGTTGGGAAGCATGCTTGGACAAATATATCTAGTTTGATAGGGAGAGTTGAAGCATCTAATGGTGGATGCTTGGGAGGGCATTTGGTCGTCCTATGTGTTGATGTCTAGATCCTGAAGGGGCAGGGTGGCGTTGGTCATGGAGCTTCAATCTTGGATACACACCTAGATCCCTGGGTTGATGGTTAGCAAGTAAGCTTGATGGTACCTAGAGTGGTTGAAAGCTTGATTCCATCTTAGTCCCACCCGGATAGATTTCCCTAGTCAAGTAT
Organism: Pinus tabuliformis; assembly: GCA_031772625.1. NCBI lineage: Eukaryota > Viridiplantae > Streptophyta > Pinopsida > Pinales > Pinaceae > Pinus > Pinus tabuliformis. The sequence continues at coordinate 340,745,971 of CM062807.1, read as the reverse complement.
AGTCTGCAACATTGAGTGTGCTAGAATTCTTGGTAGTTCATTTCATTTTGAGATCTTCCATGTACCTTCATATGTATGTAATTATGAATACCTCCCTAGTTAAGAGGGAGTGTTGAAGAATGTAACTAGTGTCAGTCTTAATAGTTGTACTTGAGGCGCGATGTAATATATTTGCCAATAGAATTTTTTATTATTATTAAATTGATTTATTAAAGCATGGGTTTCATGCTTGGGTCAATAGTTAATATCTCAAGCCTCCATTGAAGGCCTTGAGGATTTTCTTGTTGAGTCAAAGTCAAAGTGTAAGAAACCCTTCTTGGGTTCATAGGTGTCAAAAGATAGAAATATATTTTTGTCTTGTCACATCCTCCTCCATCAAGTCACCTTGAAAGTCGCCTCAAATTAATCCTCTACAAGTCAGCTTCTCAAAATTTTCATGTCAACTCAACTACAGGCAGAAATGACAATTTATACCCTAATAATCTCGACCCTACAGAGACAACGATATGATATTCGAGTATGTATTTCAGACAACAAGAGGAGAGGAGAGGATTGTTTACTGGACTGAGGAACATAAAAACTATAGGCCCAAAGTTTCAATTATGACTACAGGTCCAAATTACACATATATGATTGCAGGTGACTACAGAATTGTGCCTTCATGAGGACCGAGACTCCAATTATATGTACATGACTGAGAACTTATATATAACAAGACTTGTTACCCACCACTTGTGAGTAGTATGCATAGATAATTTTTTTCTCCTAGATGGTCCATAATCGGCAGCCAGCAACCCCTAGATAGCTCGATGTGTCATTTTCTCCGCCACCTGAGCCGGTCACGTGGTCCCTCGCCCATATGTTATGAATGTATGTTTGAAGGTGGGCCTTCTCACCCCAAAGGTATGGCTTTTCATTGGTATAGTTGAGTAATTTTGAATACTTGTCACGGGCACCCTTGGGCATGAATTGGTGGGGGATTCGGTGGAAAGAGGGGGTTAGGTTTGTATTCTTGTCTCCATTGCCCGATTTCATGGTTACCCTTATATCCTAGTCCCATGGGATCTCCTTTACTGTCTATTAGCTTTGGGGCTGGCACTACATGGGAAATCCTGATTTTGGTTGTGTGGTCACGTTTCTTAATACCACCTACATTACTCCCCTTCCACTCATTTTAGCCCCATTCGTCTCTTTTCCCATTCGGGTCCACATGTGTCCACGGGGTCCACATAGGGTTAGCCTCCCACTCCTCTTGTCCACACCTTGGTTCGGGATTGAAATGATGCCTCGAAGTTTGATGCAGATAAAAAGAAAATAAAAAGCATAATTTGGCCACTCTCAATAGGAAATGTACCACAAAATGCAAAAGATGGCAGGGACACACAAATTTAGCATGTGGGAAAAAGCCAAACATGAGCTCTACCCCTTATCCATGGCCATGACCCTAATTCCTAAGAGCCCTCATAAGCTCTCTACATCATTGAGGAACCCATGATTGTCCCAAACCCTGGTGGGTGATGAACTGCCCCACCTCAAGGAGGTATCCACTGCTACATATTACACATCATGTTCTCCATCCCCCAAAGCCCCAAGAAATTATGAAAAAAAAAAAATCAAAGGCAAAAGGCATATGAATAAGGGTGAAAAAACAAAGGTCGAGGTAACTCGTGTACCACAATTTTCTCTCTCCTGCACTCATATACCTAGGTGTGGGCTTCCCTTATTGTAGCTACCCTTGCACCTTGACATGTGTTCTAGATGATTCCCCTGATCCCCACTCCATTCCATTATTATATCATTTGCCACCTACCATTTTAAGGATGTACCATGGACATGTCACCCCTTTTAAAGGTTGAGACCACCTAACAAGGTCCTTGGTTAACCCCCTATTGAGCTTGGAGACACTTATACATGCCAAAGCCCACTATAGAAGGGCATACCACCATGAAGTGCCCCATTGATCCCATGACTTGTAAGCTTTATTACTTGAGTATTCTAATGACTTGTTGTATTCAAGGGCAAAGGGAGGCATTGGATCTTATGCAGGATTGCAAGTGGGTCTTCATTTGGGGCTTGGTCTCCCTATACGGGGTCCTAGCCCTCCAGAGGGTCACATTTAGGGTGAGCGTTGAGAGCCATGGGCCTCCACCATAGAAAAGATTACTTTATGGATCCCCAGCACCGATCATTGATTGCTCGTGTTCCACCTTTTGGATGAGGATGATGCACCTATTTCACCATGCCCAACCGGCTCCACACTTGCACCATACACTTGGCAGATGTTCTAGGGTCTAAAGGATGTTTCTCGTTGCAGAGGGAGGGCTTACATCACCATCCTATCCCTTACATATGGTCTATAGGAATTTTCGATCCACTTGGAGACTCATGAGGATGTCCTTGTGCCCCCACACCCACTTGGGAGCACCACAGGTTCTTGCTTGGAAAACAAGGGGCCAACCCCTTGTCCACTATGTTTGGAGTCCATTTCTACATCATGGCACCCCTTAGACTTCATTAGGCCTCCTCAAAGGCCCAACGACTCACTTTGTTGATCATTCGACCCTCTTGAGAGGTTTGTCTTTACATTATTGAGCTATTTGGCAAGCTTGTCACCAAAGGTATTGTTATTATGCACATTATTTTATTTTAGGGGCTAAATTAGGCCAATTTAGCTAAATCAAATTCATTAGAGAGTGTATAAATAGAAGTGAGATGAATCATTTTGATATTCGTCACTTGGATTGGGTTATCTTATCTTGTAATATTTTTGCTATCCTTCTTGGAGAACAAGTTTGGATGAATGGGTGAATTTTGATGTTTGGATCTCTTTCATTTTGTCTTAGAGCTTCACTATTGGCATGTGTTGATGATTGGATATACTATTTCTTACATGTGAGTACTCTTTTAATGTTATACTTGTTCTTTTCTTTTGTCACATGCATGTGTTAGAATTTTCGCAATACTAGGTTGAAATTTACTGGAAATTTGATCTTTTATAGCATTGCATCATGTCATGGGCCATGTATGAATGAGTAAATATTCCTAGAGATATTTTGTGTCAAAATTTTATGTTGATAAGTCATCAAATATTGTAAATTGAAGTATAAAGACCTTGAAACAGTTGTTCTCATGCCCTGATGCCATGTGAAGTTGTTTTTAAGGCCTCCTTGACTAAGTGAATCCATTTCAAATATTAAAATCTCCTTGCCTCCATCTCTCCCAAAGGAAAAGGCATTAATCCTCCATAGATGATCACTCAAAAACATATTTTTCTCACCTCTCTCTCTTTCTTTCTGTTCCTAGCCTCCATAGGTGAACTAGGGCATCGATTTTCTCACGATTCACCCATCCAAAAACCTCGATCTATTTCTCACTACGGCATTGTTATGTCTTCTAGAGGCCCTCCAAATTTGAAGCAATTCCAACGATGGGATCTTAATCAAGCCCTAGATTTGAGATCGATTCTTGCCCTTGGTTTCCCTTATCCGGTGACCTCATTAAGTTCATTGCATCAAAATCACTAAAAAAATCCCCTTTGATCCCCTTCTCCCCCTAAATTAGGACAAGCACACCCCTGGTTGATTAATTCCATCCCCTTGACCTAATTTTGGGTCCACTTGGTCCTGTGTGGTCCCACAACCTATTGAAGTTAATATCACAAAGACCACTGGGAAACCAAGTTTTCACAAGGATTTTTAGGATGGGTATCTTCCTTACAAGTCTTATCCTCAAACCCTAGCTCTTGAAATTTCGTTGTCCCTTGCTAGGGAGACTTACACCTTGCTTCTCAAGCAAGAAAACCACACAATTGAGTCTCTCTTGTGAATAGGCCTTAGGAACCACTCATCCTTTCAATGACTCATTCATCTAGTGATTCCATTTATATCGGGTCTCCTCCCATCAGTGAAATCTGTAAAGAGCAGAGAGCCTTAATTGAGGTGACAGTGGGCTATCGCTCCATCGTTTCCCCTGACCTAGCAAATGGCCTTTAGGATCCCCTCCTAGGACCCCTACTAGTTTGAGCGATAACGTAACTCACATGTGACTACATGAACTAGATTCCATATGATGACAAGACTAAGACTTCATATGACTACAAGACTTGTAGAAATTCTCACTATAGATTAATCTGATTATGCAATGTACTAAAGCAAAATACTTAATCTAATTCTACAATCAAACTTGCGGAAGCTTAATCGCTTTGAGCAAGATCAAACAGAACACATATAACAGAGAAGAAGAATCAATACACATAAAACACAGAAGAATACTCTGGGGAAAGCCTCAGCTAAAAAACCCCGCTATCTGTATTATCATACGAGTGGAAATATCTCAGGATTACACAAAGCTTTAGATGTCACAGCTATCCAGCTCTCAGTACAATCCCTCACACTGCTCATAGACAGACTAGACAACTCATATGTCTTTCCCTCTATCCTCCAAGCCTCCTATTTCCTTGCGTTGTTTTCCCTGGGTGCTCCAGTTGTAACCTTGTGTGACACTAATCTCACACACTGCTCCAACACATTGTAAAACTGCGCAAATCTCAAGGAATGAATTCTTTCTGCATGTAAAAGATTTTCTTATAGGAAAATTCTTGCAACTGATAGTACATTGTCCCTGCCTTTAATCTCAACTAGGTCTTTGTCTGAACTAACATGCATGATTTATTTATGAGAGAATATTTAGTTATTTGGAGTACACTAGTTTCATGCATGAGTTATTTATGAGAGAATATTCAGTTATCTAGAGTACACTAGTTTCATGCATGCATGCATTAACTGACTGAACTCACAATTAGTTCCTCCAACTGTTTGGAATTAATTTAACTAGACTTAACTCAGTTAACTGAGCTAAATAATTACAACTCAAATACAACTCATCCTTATCTCCTTAATTAAGGGATAACTTCCTCAATCAAAGGGATAATTGTTGCATGACTTCACAAAGACTTCATGTTTGAATTTCTCCAACTAATTAATCCAAGATGACTTAATTAATTATTTTTCAAACAGTTGGTGAGACTAAATTCGAATTTTAGTTCTCAATTTTAATTCAAGGACAAATTAAAATTGGAATATTCTTGTTGCCAAATTTCAACACTCCCTCTCAACAAGAAAGGGATTATCAGCCACCTCGATCCTGCCTCTATGGAATTCAAATTTACACTTTGACAATGCCTTAGTCAAAATGTCAGCATCTTTCTCCTCGATCGAAATATGTTGCAACAACATGATCCTCCTCACCACACAGTCTCTGAGATGATGATACCGAATGTCGATGTACTTGGACCTGTCATGAAATACTGGATTCTCAGAGAGTTTGATACAACTCTGATTATCACAATAGATCACAGTTGGATCCATCCTCTGATCAAACAAACCAACTAGAATTTTCCGCATCCAAATGGCCTCACATGTTGCCTGACTTGCAGCCATGTATTCAGCCTCTGCTGAGCTAAGTGCAACTGACCTCTGTTTCCTGCTGTACCAAGAAACTGCAGCTGACCCAAGGTTGAAAATTCCTCCTGATGTGCTCTTCTGATCTAATGGACTCCCTGCCCAATCTGCATCTGTGAAGCCCTGTAGCTTCACTCCCTCTGTCCGTCTATACCATAATCCATACTGAGATGTGCCTCTGAGGCTGCCTTTCAAAACATCTTGGTACGCTGAACCATAGCTTGAATCAGCTGGTTCACCACATAGCACAAATTTGGTCGTGTGTTCACTAAATACATCAGTGAACCCACAAGCTGCTGATACACAGTAGCTTCTACTACTTCTCCTGAAGTAGCATCCTCCTTCCTCCAGTTACTTACTAGAGGAGTCTGCATGGGCTTACACTTCTCCATGTGGAATCTCCTCGATATCTCATTGGCATACTTACCTTGAGACACAAACAACTCCCCATCCTTCTGCCACACTTCCATGCCAAGGAAGTAGTGCATGAGACCCATGTCTTTCATCTCGAATTCTCTTGCAAGGTCCTCCTTGCAAGACATGATCAACTGATCATCACCTATCAATATGAGATCATCAACATAAAGAAAAATGATCAATTGCTTACCTTCTACCATGATTTGGTACAGGTTTGCATCCGCTTCACTCTTTGTGAAGCCCAACCCGGTGAAGTAGTTGTCGATCCTGGTGTACCAAGCACGAGGTGCTTGCTTCAGCCCATACAAAGCTCTCTTGAGTCAGCACACATGCGACTCACGGTAGAAGGTCTCAAAACCTTCCGAATGCTCTATGTACACCTCCTCCTCAATCTTTCCATTGACGAATGTAGTCTTCACATCCATCTGATGGATATTCCAACCCATTTGTGTTGATAGTGCCAACATCAATCTGATAGATGAGTACCTTGCTACAAGAGCAAAAGTCTCATCATAGCCGATCCCCTCGACCTGTGAGAAACCACGGGCAACAAATCTTGCCTTATGTTTCTCCACACTACCATCAACAGCTTACTTTACCTTGTAAATCCAACGGGAACTCACAACTGACTTGTTCTCCAGTCTTGGAACCACATCCCAAACACTGTTCCGAACTATGGAGTCATACTCCTCCACCATAGCATCAACCCAAATCGACTGCAGCATTGCTTCCTCAAAGGAAGATGGCTCAGTCTCAACACATTCCCCAACAAGGTCCATGTATCCAATGTACCTATCAGGCGACCTCCTATGTCTGCACTGAGAAGATGGTTCTCCCACATTCTCTCTCGCATCCGACAACAATTTGTCAACTTCTCTCGTGCGCTTCTGCCCATCTCTGGAAGACTTTGCTTGAGTGGATGTCTCCACTCCTAGAACCTCTGCATGCGGCTGCTCTGCATCAGTCTGAGGCTCCTCCTCCTTAGGAACCAAAAGTTCCTCCACAGCCTGTAGTTGGAGCTCCCTCTCAAGGGAACCTCGCATGGCCTTCTGCTCATCAAACTTAATATCTCTGTGAACCACTGTCCTCCAACAGGTAGGCAAGTACACCCGATAGTTGTGGGGTGTATCAGTGTGCCCCACAAGTATCCCCAACTCAGCTATTGGCTCAAGTTTATTCTGGGCATCCTTGGTCACATGGAAATATACCAATGAGCCAAAGATCCTGAAGTGACCCACATCTGGTCTCTCCCGGGAGAAAGCTTCCTCTGGTGTCTTCATCCCAAGTATGCGATGCGGGCTTCTATTCCGCAAATAGACCATTGTGTTGCATGCCTTAGCCCACAAATGAAGTGGTAGGCCTTGGTCATGCTGCATCGCTCAAGCTGCCCCCACAATCGTTCTGTTCTTCCTCTCAGCCACCCCATTCTATTGTGGGTTATGAGGTGTTGTCAACTCCCGTTTAATTCCTTCCGCTACACAGAAGTCCTTAAACTCTTGAGAGACATACTCTCCACCATTGTCGCTTCTTAAGGCCCTGATCTTCTTCCCTGATTCTTTCTCAACCAAAGCTTTGAACTCACAAAATTTTGAGAAGGTTTGATCCTTCTTCTGCATGAACTAGATCCAGCATTTACAAGAAAAATCATCAATGAAAATCACATAATACATTTGTTTCACAGTGGAGGTTGTCGAGAATGGTCCACACACATCTATATGAACTCGCTCCAAGATTGATTCAGCTCCACTGTCTCGATCATGAAAGGAAGACTTGGCGTACTTTCCCAAGGTACAACCTTTGCATGTGTACACTTGCTCAAGTTTACCTTTGGGAAGTCCGATAGAAATATGTTGCATTATCTTCAAGGCCCCGTGATGCAAGTGGCCCAACCACCCATGCCATAACTCGCCAATGTCTTGGCTTTGCACTAATTCTGCTTTCGAACTCAATGCAGCACAGTCATCTACCTCCAGCTTGTAAAGATTCTTTACTCGAATCCCAATCCTCTTGATCTGACCCGTGGCTATGTGTCTCATGAACGTCTTTCCTTTACTGAAGACAACATCGCAGCCTTTGTCTTCCAACATCGCGACTGATACCAAGTTCTTCTTCAGTTCAGGCACATACTTTACATCAATCAAGGTGAGAGGAGCTCCATGCTCCCTCTGAAAAATAATCGTGCCTTCACCTGAAACACGGTACTTTCCATCATCGCCCATCTTTATGCGCATCTTGAGGTCTTTCTCCTCCAAGGTACTAAATAAACTCTTATCGCCGGTCATGTGGAATGAGGCTCCAATGTCCAGGTACCAAACACAACCCACCATCGATGAAACCATGCATGCGATGAGGGTAAAATCCAATTCGAACTGAGAGGCCAGTGCCTCACCTTCTGATCCTTTCAAGGATCCCTTCTTGGATTTCTTCAATGGACAATTAGTTGCATAATGGCCCACCTCATGACAATTAAAGCATCTCACTTTAGATTTCTCAATCTTCTTCCCACCATGAGAAGAACTTGATTTGGAATGGGAAGCCTTCCCTTTCCCTTTCCTTGCCTTACTTGCTAAGGCTAGCTTTCTTCATCATGATGCTTAGATGAAGAACCATCTCTAGTGCTCCTCCTGATCTCCTCTTGCATCAGATCCGACCACAGTCATTCCCAATCTGGTAGTTTCTCTCTTCCATTCACAGAGTCCTGGTAGCTATGCCAGCTCTTAGGAAGACCGAAGAGAGCAAGACTCACCATATCATCATCGGTTGTCGTTATTCCCACACTACCAAGCTCATCTTTGCAGGTGGTGAGCTTGTTCAAATATGTAGAAATAGTGTCTCCCTTCCCACACTTGATTTTCCTAAGCTTATCCTTGAGCGCCAGTTTCCTCTGGTCGCTATTGTTCTGATATATGTCCTTCAATGTCTTCCACAATGAAAATGGAGTCTCCTTCCCACGGAGACTCGAGACAATATGGTCTTGAACTCCCTCCAGAAGAATCCTTCTCGCCTTCGCCACACACTTCTTCCATTCCGCCAATTCTTGTGCATTAGCTGCAGTTGGCTTGGGGATTTCTTGATCAATGAAATCCTTCAAACCATTGTCTTCTAATACCGCTTCCATGCGATCCTTCCATGCTATGTAATTTGAGCTGCCATCCAGAGCATACTCGAGTCTCAAGCCATTGAACGCCATTGGTGAACTTTGAGGTGTGATAAGAATTCGATTTTGTACCTGCAACCAAGAACTTCAAACTTCGAATTTTCCCTTCTCAGTATGTTGTTCACAGCTCTGATAACCTGGCTCTGATACCATGTAGAAATTCTCACTGTAGATTAATCTAATTATGCAACGTACTAAAGCAAAATAATTAATCTACTTCTACAATAAAACTTATGGAAGCTTAATCGATTTGAGCAAGATCAAACATAACACATATAACAGAGAAGAAGAATCAATACACATGAAACACAAAAGAATACTCTGGGGAAAGCCTCAGCTAAAAAACCCTTCTATCTGTATTATCATACAAGTGGAAATATCTCATAATTACACAGTTTTAGCTCTCATAGCTATCCAGCGCTCAGTACTATCTCTCACACTGCTCATAGACAGACTAGACAACTCATATGCCTTTCCCTCTGTCCTCCAAGCCTCCTATTTCCTTGTGTTGTTTTCCCTGGGTGCACCAGTTGTAACCTTGTGTGACACTGATCTCACACACTGCTCCAATACACTATAAAACAATGCAAATCTCAAGGAATGAATTCCTTCTGCATGCAAGAGATTTTCTTATAGGAAAATTCTTGCAACGGATAGTACATTGTCCATGCCTCTAATCTCAACTGGGTCTTTGTCTGAACTGACATGCATGAGTTATTTATGAGAGAATATTCAGTTATCTGGAGTACACTAGTTTTATGCATGCATGCATTCACTGACTGAACTCACAATTAGTTCCTCCAACTGTTTGGAACTAATTTAACTGGACTTAACTTAGTTAACTGAGCTAGCTAGTTACAACTCATCCTTATCTCCTTAATTAAGGGATAACTTCCTCAATCAAAGGGATAACTGTTGCATGACTTCACAAAGACTTCATGTTTGAATTTCTCCAACTAATTAATCCAATATGAATTAATTAATTATTTTTCAAACAGCTAGTGAGGCTAAATTCAAATTTTAATTTAAGGACAAATTAAAATTGGAATATTCTTGTTGCCACATTTTAACAGGACTAAAAGTTAAAGATGCCTACTACTGCAGGATCGAAGTATAAGAAAGCCAAGATGAACTAGTCATTAGCATATGAACAAAGCGACCAACAGATGTGTGCTAGGTTGACTTGATGGATGGAAGGGTTTTGGTCTAGGTATCAAGAGTCTTGGTTGTCCCATTGTGATTTTAATCTACTGAAGGAAGAGTTCTTGACTGGGTTTTCCCCTACCTAGGGGTTTTGCCCTGGCTGTGTGCCTATATCTTGTGTTCCCTTTTTGTTTGTGATCTTAACAGATTGGCATTAGTCTTAATGATAAGAACATAATGAATTGAAAGAAGAGATAATAAGTAAAACACCATAAGATAATGTCGTAATAGAAGAGAAATCAAGTTAAATGCATGATGCCCTAGATTTCTCAACATGGAGGAATACACTTCCATTATGAAGAATGATGTTTGGGACATAGTGCTAAGATTAGAGGGGGAGATGGTAGTAAATTCTAGGTGGCTCTACAAAGTCAAGTACGTTGTAGATGGCAATATCAAGAAATTCAAGGCGATGTTTGTGGCGAGAGGGTTCTCCAAAAAAAAGGGAGTAGACTATAAGCAGACATTTGATCCAGTCATTAGGTACACTCCCATTAGGGCAATTATACCTTTAGCTTCATTTATGGGATGGAAGATACATTAAATGGATGTGAATACAACCTTCCTTGAAGGAATTATTAGGGAAAAAGTGTACACAGAGCAACCTCAGGGCTTTGAGGTAAATGGGAAGGAGATCCAAGTGTGTAGGCTGAAGAAAACCTTGTATGGACTCAAGCAAGCACCAAGAGCATAGTACTCTAGGATCAAGGGGTATTTTCTGAATATGGGCTTTACCAAAAGTGAAGAATATTTTAACATATATTATACATTTGTTGGGATTGATCTACTTTATTTGGTGTTATATGTAGATGACTTGTTTCTTACAAGTGTAGAGAAGTTCATTGCAGGGTGCAAAGCAAATATAGCAACTAAATTTGAGATGAAGGACATTGACATGATGCATTACTTCTTGGGTTTAGAGGTTTTCAAGAAATTAGGGGTGCTATTCCTTGGGCAAGGTAAGTATGCAATTGAGACCCTGAAGGGATTTCGGATGGAGGACTGCAAACCTATGACCACACCCATGATCACCATTTTGAAGGTGGTGACAACTTCAAATTTAGAATTGATGGATCCCACATTGTACAAGCAATTGATAGGTTCCCTAATATATTTGGTCAATACCAAACTGGATATGTGTTTCAGAGTGAATATCTTGAGTCAATTCATGGAGAAGCCAAGGAAAAAGCATGGAGTAGCAGCAAAATATGTGTTCAGATATTTGAATAGCACAATTGAGTATGGTCTGAGATACTTCGGAGATGGTGAAGTGAAGTCACAAGGCTATATAGACTCAAATTGGGTAGGCAATGCAACATACAGAAAGAGCACCTCTAGGTGGTGGTTTAGCTTGGGATTAGCAGTGATATCCTAGTTCAATATCAATAGGAAATAAACTTTCATGGCATTAAGATCCAGTATATTCCCACTAATTAGCAAGTAGCTGATATTTTGACTAAGCTCTTCATAAAGGAAAGCTTGAAACATTTAGAGATAGACTTGGATTGGTGCAGAATTTCTTCCTCACTAAGGAGTGTCGAAAAATATAGCTTGAGTAGGAGCTTTTTGCACAAATTAGATGTGAAGGTGCGAGTAGTTCGAGACAACTTCTAGTGACCACTTAGTAAAAGTGGGAAATAATACCATCTTAATTTTACTTCAATAAATATAAATGAAAATCAAATTTTCTATATTATTCTAGCCTTAGAAATTTAAATAAAATATGATAGATATTATAGAATATTAGTGAATTAGATTTGTTCTAATCAGAACCATACACTTCCCTGTTGAGATAAAGTGGTTGCTAGGATTAAAGAGATTAGTTACTAATATATGACAGATTAGTTGCTAGGATTGACGAAATTAGTTTTCTCTCTCAAATCATATATAGGACAAGATGGGAGAAGCTGAAATACACATGAAAATGCTCAAAAGAGGTGGAGACCAAAAGAGAAAGGAGAGTGCATTTGAGAGGAGAAAGTGCAAATCTGTGGTAGCAAACAACAAGAGGGAATCAGTGCAGCAGCAATATTGTACAGTTGTACAGCGGCCGTTGCAGCCATCTTTTTTTAGCAGAGCCATATTTCTATTTTAACAGGTTAAAGTGCTTTATTTTGTAGTGTTTTGTTTACCACACAGCTGCACAACAGATTGTGAAAGTACCTTGTAAGCTTCATTGGAATGATACGCTGATTTGAAGGGGAAAATCTATGTGCATGTCCGTTATTCATTTACTACTTTCACTGTTAATTTTTCAGCCATATGTGATATTGTTGCATGTTCAAAAATATTCATTTTGTGATTAAACAAGCTCAAGTCTAATTTCTTTAAATAAAGGAAACATAAGACAGCAGTCATCTAGGGCCTTTGAAAAAATTGACAATTTTAACTCTAATTCTCTTGCCAAGTCAAACTTTCAAGACCATGGCATAAGAATAATAATTGAAATATGGTAAAACAAATACATATCCGTAATCTAATTTCTTACTCAAGAATTACAATGTAGCTTCTTAGACAATTAAGTTATAACTTTTATTTCTTCTTCATTAGAGTTTGTCACACAAAAGGGATAATTTTTTTACTCAATAATCACAATATAGCTTCTTAGACAAAGGAGTTGCAACTATTCATTCCTACCCATTGGAGTTTGACAAACAAAAAATAATATCACACAAAATATAATGGAGATAAAGAAGTACAACTCCAGGCCTACTACAATCAAATCAAATGAACACATTTGGCATCCATCATGTTCCCTAGAGAACATCGGTTCTTTCCTATAAACTGAACATACAGAATAGTAGTATACCAACATTATATAGGAAAAGTAAGCAATTTTAAAGTATTGAAGAAATGGACTTCAAGATGAATGAAAAGACATGTTATAATTGAAAATTGCTTGAAGTTTAAAGAGGACGCTATCTTGAAAGGGTAGGTTTATAGGTTTATAAGCTTCAGATCATTTATTGGCAGACCCCATCCATGCCAACAAGCCTCTCAAATATCATGCGATGCTCAGTTTTTCTATGACCACCTAACTAAGAGCCACTTCTCACAAATGAAACTAGAATAAAATTATCAAGAGAAGCTACCTATTTCCCAGAGAATTGTGTTATGCTAAGACAAAATGACATCTTTCTATAGCAGTGCTTCAAAAAACGCCTTTAGGGACTGCATTGCATCGAACAGACTTCGCTGGACTTTGCATTTGATCCAAGAGATTTGCACCAACCCTTATCCTTGAAACGCGTGTCATTCTCGTGGGGCAGATCATAGAGAGAATGAAACTCTAGTGGATGGCATAATGCTCCATCAAGCTCACCAGTGAACCAAATGCCAACTGGCAAGTCAAAATAAATGACTAAAATAATTGATTCTTTTCATTTTCCTAAATTTCCTTGTACTGTATTTCCAAGATTTTAATGTGGTTATTCTATAATTTATCAGACATTCTTTAAGATAATTTATTTGGAAATATAAGTATGAAACATCCGTAAGACTGTTTAGAAATTACTTGAGTAATTTGTCATTGCTAAAACCAAATTCATATACTAGACATAAGAATTAATGTTATAGCCAGAGAAGCTAAGAGAGAGATCTTGCGTCTTCAAGGTTAAGATACACAAATGGTTACTACTCTGAAAAGAATCAAAGCAGAGTTTGAAATAATTGAATAATTGGTTCCCTTGATGTATGGGTTTTATGGCAGAAGACCACGCTTCAAGACACATTTGGACAACAATGCAGTTGAAAGCATTAATTTTCAATTTGGTAAAATATTAATCATACTGACAGCATGACCAACTTGATGAAGTCCTGATTTTCACAAACATATTTTAAGAAGAATTAGTTTTCGAACTAGTTACACCTTACAACGGTGTTGGGTTCCATCACGAATCAAATGAAACTTGGGATGCAAAGGATGCACAGCCAACATTTTATGTTTTGCAACCACAGAAAACCAACTTTGCCAGACAAGCATCATCCAAGTCGAGCTTGTGATCTTACTCAAACAAACAATGTATTTTTCATTTTTGTTTTTTGTGACCAGGCTGAGCCTAGGCTGGGGCCAGCCCGTTTCTTGGATGGAAAAAGAACAATCAATCTATAGTGGGATGTTATCATCAGGATTATTCCGTCGAGCCTGGATGCCTTGGGAACCATCCTCAGCCCCTCCCCATGAGGTTTGAACTCGAGACTTGGCGAGGACTAAACCCCACTCAAACCAATTGATATACATTTCATGGTAAAGCAAACAATGTACTTGAAATAAAGGAAAGGAACATGATGAGCAAGATGAAAAGAAAAGACTGCCAAGTCACAAGCCAGTTGAACTCAATTTTTAAGTGAAATGGAAAATCTTTATAGGCTTCCCTTCCTCCTTTCACTTCAAAGAAATTGATCAAATGTACCTTGTTCAATAAACTATAAGGACAGTACGTATTTAAAGTAACGAATAAATTTGTCCCGTTTATAGGCTATTTTGGCAGATCTAAATATCATGTCTAATACTGAATCAGTTTCTCTGTTCTTTACATATGGAGATGAACTCTAGTACATAGAAACAATTGACAAGCTTGCAGATGATACTGCAGTCCCTTAAATCTTCATGAAAAGCCGTCTCCTGGTTTCAACATCAAATAAGAAGTAGGAACACAAGAACATAGCTGCCCTGTTAATCAAATGCAAATTATACCCCTGCATACTTTATTTCAATCTTTCTGAAACTCCAAAAGGTTGTGTACCATTAGCACCTTGGGTATCTTGGATCTCAGAAGAATCCCAATAACTGGATCGCTTGATGCCATGTAAGTATCTTAGAAACAATGTTACATTTACATGAGATGTCCGAAACTGTAAACAGTACGAACTTCCTTTCTTCCGATTACTGTCCATCAAGAGAAACTCTCTCAGGATCACAAACTTGATGCCTTGGCTTAGCATACCAATTTAAATGACCACAAATTCCAGTGGGAGTCACAGGAATATCTGTTATTGCCTATTTTGACTACCATTGACAATTTTCTCTCCAAGACGCCATTGTTATATTCTTACATTCTCTTGAAGAGCACTAGATTATCCCAGTGACGGAAGCAACTTCATTAGAATCCATGTATACATCACGGACAACGCAGCACCAATTGGAATCGTCACAAACCAAGAGACAACTATCTCCCGTACTGTTTCAACTCGAACATTTTCGAGACCTCTCGCAAATCCAACTCCCATCACTGCGCCTACTAAAGTATGTGTAGCAGAAACGGGAAGCCCAAGCTTTGATGCAATGACCACAACAATAGCAGCGGCAAACTCAGCTGCAAAACCTCTCGTTGGAGTCAACTCTGTAATTTTCCTGCCTATTGTTGCAATCACTTTGTAGCCCCACACCGTCAACCCTGCAACAATTCCAAATCCACCCCATGCAAGAACATCAATGGACACAACCATATTTCCACTTAAATGTGTTCCTTGAAGGATAGATAAGGCAGCGCCTAAGGGACCAATAGCATTTGCCACATCATTTGCTCCATGTGCAAATGACATAAAACAAGCTGACAGCACTTGCATATATCCAAAGACACTATAAACTATTTTCAGCTGATCTCCTTTTGGGCCAGCTATTTCTGATAATAAGTCGATCCGTCTAGGAGTTTGTTGCTCATTCAAATGTGCCTCTTTTGACAATGCAAGAAGATTGCCAAGCTGTCGATTAATAACACTGGTTATGAGAATGGTTCCCAGGATGCCACAACCAAGAGCTTGTGCTGTTGCAATTAACGGAATCGTGCTCAAAGGAAATGCCAAGTATGAAATAACTGTGACTCCTAAAAACACAGCAATAGGTGCAGCTGCGGCTGCAGCTTCGCCAGGATTTGGTGCACTGTACACAAACTGTACCAGGAAATCAAGTTAATAAATTTTCTTTACAGAGCATAAAGAAGATACAATTAGAATCTTTATCTTTTTTTCAGGATTTTGTAAGGTCAAAGGTGCAAAGCATCAGTATTGACATAACAGATAGCTTCATTGCAGTGTAAGAGAGGATGGGTTTAGAAAATCCAAACGATTCAGAGCCCCACCGTACGAATACACTTGTAAACAATAGAAGCAACTGCTGCGCCTATAGCCGGAGATATAATCCACGACAAAATGACTCTGCCTAATGAACTCCAAAAGACAGCTCCAACTCCTCCATACACCAGCCCAAAGCCCACTATTGCTCCAACTATACAATGAGTGGTGGACACTGGCAATCCGTAAGATGACGCAAACTACATTCACCATAAATATGCACCTGTCAACTATTTGAAATTCTAGGCTTTTGGTCCATTATAAATAAGCCAAGTGTGTTTATCTTATTCCTGTGAGTGCATAACAATCTTGGTTCATCCAACTGGTGTATGACTGTACTTGATTACAGAATATTTTGCACATACAATACATCGTTTAAAAGATAGGAAAGACATGCGTGGTTATATGCTACTGATAGAAATTCAATAACAAGAAGCAAAATGGGTGACTGCTTTATAAGGTTAGTCTCGTGAAATTTGGCAAACCTTGAACTGATCATTTTTTTCTTAATGATTTTCGGTGAAAAATTAACAGTGCAACTAACAGACAAACTTCCAAGTCACTTAAGAAAATTAACAGGGCAACTTGAACTAACAACAGCAAGTTTTGCATACTGTGATCAGAATATAGAGCATGACAAAAAATCAAAGGGATTGGTTGGAACTTTGGAAGTGCTTCCGAAACATCAGCACCGCATCAAATGGATTTCTTTCAACCTGTGTGTTAAGTTTGAAATTCATCCTTATGACACTTTGGCTATTCTAGTGGGGACAATGAAACACCTTGCGAACAGCTTAATATTTGAGTGGGACAAACAAACAAAAATTAAAACCCCTTATAAACAATTATATCTATAATAAACAAATTCTAATAGCAATGTTTTAGGGAAAATGGATTATGTAAATCACTTTTTTTCAGATTTAGGTTGAGTTTAGGCGGGGTCAATCTACATATTAGATGGATGAACGATCTACTCAACTACATATTAGATGGATGAACGATCTACTCAACAATTGTACAATGCTCAAGGCTCTGTCAAGCCCGGACATCCTTTTTACAATTTTTATCTCCCACAACTCACTTTCGCTCTCAACCCTTCCCATAAGATTTGAACCTAACCCCACACAAACCAAACTATGGATCACCTGAACAAATCAATAAAAATATATTAAAAATATAATTTCCTTCATGTTTTAAAGATTCCCATGACCAAGATTCCCATGACCTGCCCAGGTAACGAATGACCTTCCTATAGTACCTTAAGTTCAAATTTTGATTTAGAATTACATACGCTTAACCTAACCCCACACAAACCAAACTATTGATCACCTCAACAAATCAATAAAAATATATTGAAAATATAATTTCCTCATGTTTTAAAGATTCCCATGACCTGCCGAGGTAATGAATGACCTTCCTATAGTACATGATGTTCAAATTTTGATTTAGAACTACATAGGCTGTTTCATTTTCTCAAGACGCCATTTATCCATTCATATGAGAATGGAATCTTTTGTATATTTGTGACAGTGCTTCTTCGTAAGAAGTCACAGGCTCAAATCCAGAGGGGTAGAGTATGTACACCTTTGTAGACTTTAGCAGTCAAATCCCTGCCAAAGACTGATCCCTTGTCCCACAAACAAGGGGGTCTCATACACCAATTTAGTGTTAGACTTAACCATGACCTTAAAATTAGATTATTATTATTAGTATTTTCTAAATTTATTATCAGAATAATGTGATATATATATGAAGTTTGATGTATACTTAGACACCTGATTAAAATTAAATAATTATATTTAACAATAAATGTAATATGGGTATGCAGAGTGCCACCATATAGGGACGGTGCCTGTTATAGTTTTTATATTGCTCTCTCTAGCAGACATCGATAAAGCTGTTGATGCAAGTTATTTCTAATTTTATTTATGTTTTTGAAATATCAAGTGCTAAGCATTAGAAGAGCGATGTCATGAAGATTTTTGAAGTATTTCAAGAGAGACATCAATCATCGAGACTGGGACACCCTTGCAACGAAATGATCCAGATGAAGAAATGAAAGCATTGAGAGGAAGACAAGGTGTGAATAAAGGCATTATATCCGACAACATTGCTATCATACACCCATGCAATATCGATGGAGTTCGGACTCTATCGGGGCACAGTCAGAAATTCCCGAATGCCATTTTTAGTAGATATTTGGTTTCCGGGAGACCAGCCTTGCAGGTAGACGGTGATTTCTGATAAAACCCCTGTGTAGCAGCAGACGCGCCCACGCCTTAGAGTTGAGATGCCAAACAAGCAGCACTGTATGCAAACGTATGTGTTTTTTCTGAAGATGTCACAGAAAAATGCTCACAACCCAACATACATGATCAAAACGCTAATAACAGATTCCCACAAATTGTTAGGGCAGAAACAGGTTGTACAAAGATGCCCGCGTCTTGTGCACTTGCAGATGAACTGCAGTCAGAGCACAAACAGTCAAAATAAAGTTCCGCCGATGTGGAGAGTTGGCCATATTTGCGGAATGTGGGGTCCAGTTGGCTCGAACTGATGTTTCAGACCAGCAGATGTGACAGAGGTGCTGAACTGTAATAAGGAAGTATCGATTGTATGTTATAATGATAAGAATTGCTACCAAGTTTACAGATGGGTTCGCTCTAAACTTGGTTGTCAAAGGGAAGAAATGAGCATACTTGGTTAAGTGGTATAATAACACAAAGATAGCATCTTACTTTCAGAGAGCAGCAAATCTGTGATGAAGTCCATCCATACCTCTTTCTATTATTTTTATTGAGGATGACATTAGGATAGAGAATATCCGGATAGGGAATAGTTTACACCTTACCACGTTGACACGGGTCACTATTTTTGCTACAAATTGCTCAATATTAAACTTCATTTTTTCCGGTAAATTGTAAGTTTGGTGGAAACTCACATGATTAGCAAAGGGAGAGGATGCCAATGCTGAATAGCCTGTGCTATAAGAGGAGAGCCATGTTGGAAATAGAAACAATTTTAAAGAGGACACCATTCCTGATGGTCGAAGGTTGGCTGTTCGTTCCATCAATAATGCCCTGTTGAAGTATAATGGTAGTGGGCTCCATTATGTAATCTGTGAAGCACTTCTGTACCCAAGCAGGTTAATTGATTGAGATGAGTTGAATGCAAGTGGTCCATCCCATCAAATAAAGCATCTACAACGATATTCTCTTTACCTTTATCGTAGATGATATCAAATTCATAGGCTTGAAAGTGAGCGATCCACTATTTTTGCTCCTATATTAGAGTAACTTGTGTTAGTAAGTGCTTCAAGTTGAGGTGATCCGTGTTAGTCAATAACTTATTAGCAAGGAGGAAGTGATGCCATGTGACCACTACATGCGGAATGGGAAACATTGTTTGTTTTATGTGAAAATGTGTCATTCCTTGTCATGCAACTCTCTGCTTTCAAAGACAATGGATCTACCGAATACCATACCAAGTCCAAACCCAGAAAACTCACACTCAATAATTAACTTTGAGTGAAACCAGGTGCAGCAAGCATCGGAAGGGTTCAGACCTCTCAAAAGCTTGTTGTGCCTCGAATGCACTAGTGAAAGGCATCCTGCTTTGTTGAGTTGGTCTCATACAAAATGGAGATGAAAGTTTGCTAGGCCCAAAAACCACTGAAGTGTCTTGAGGGTCGTAGGCACTTACCACTCCTGAATTGCTTGAATCTTTGCATAATCAGTATGAACACCTTTTTGCAAAGATGATATGGCCAAGATATTCCAAGAAAGTCTTGGAAGGTCCACAATCAGATCCTTTTACATAGAGCTTATGATGTGCTAAAGTAGCTGATGAAGGATCCAAATGCTCTTGATGCTTTATGTTTATCTACAACCTCTACTTCATAGGAGGATACCATCAAAGAAGGCTAAGACAAACTTATGGAGATACTTACCAAACATTTCTGACATTAAGGCCTACAATATAGTAGGAAAAATGCAAAGCCCTAATGGTATCACCCAAAATTAGTAATGGCCTTGATGAATCCTAAACATCGTCTTTTGTAAGTCCTAGAGAGCGGTATAGGTATTTAGCAATAGCAAGAATGGAGGTCAATCTTATAAAAGAACTTGGCACCATGTTGTTCATCCATTAAATTATCCATGCGAGGCATGAGGATCTTATTTTTAATAGTGATTTAATTATGTGCTCTATAATCAATATGGGCTCTTGCTAGGATTTAAGATCCCAACTTCTGTAAGAATGTTTCAATCTCAGACCTTTGAAAATGGCTACATTAATAGGGATGAACCACAGTGAAGACTATAATAGCAACAAGATCAATGACATGTTTCATACCCTTTTTAGGTGCAAGTTTTGTAAGCAACTCTTGGAAGACCACCTTATATTTCTAAATTAGGGTAGAAAGGCTTATATGATTGTTGAGATGTATCTAGCTCCATATAGTACAAGCAAACCATGAAGCCAAAGTGGCCCTTCTTCAAAGGTGGTTTGTACCTATGTTTGGAGTCAAATAATATATGTACTTTTAAGTTTTTGGTGGTAGGCCTTTGATAGTGTATGAGTGACCATCTTTATGAAAGGAGAGGAATTTTTCTCAAGTATTAGTGGAATAGGTTCCCAAGGATTGAAGTTATTGAATATCCAAACAACATCTATTCATCCAATCTTTGGGAAATAAAACTCATCCATGAGAGTATAGCCTTCCACTATAAGTTACACCTTGTGCACCACACCGTCACACTAGATATGTTATAGCCTAGGATGCTAACGGGGAAGTGATCAGATGTATTAAGATATATTCCTGATAACTTGTTTCTTATCAAGAATATTTGTAGCATCACTAATATCAACTAGAACAAGGAGGCTTTGTTTTTTCACGTAGGTGTAAAACATCAAGACCACCCAACTCAATCCTTGTAGTAAGACCAAGGATTCCCTTGTTTCTAATCGTGGAGGGGATCAGTCTTCTGGCCTAGAGTCATTATCTAGTTCAAGGGGAGTATGCTCCTCTTCAGATTCAACCACTTAGTGGCATAGAACTTCAATCATAAAATGTTTTTGAGGGTTGCAAACATTTCCCTTCAACCAAGATTGACACCATCTATGACAGAGGTTTGAAGTTGAGGGATTACATTTTTGGGCAAGTTGGTGGCTAGGATTTTTGAGTTGAGGCATTTCATGCATTCCCCATTTTGTATTCGTTTAGTAAAGTAGTAGAAGGAGGCACTATCACTAAATTGTTTTTATATTGCTTTTAAGAAGTTTACTTTCAAAGGTGGAATGTCTTCTTTGTGAAGGTTTCTAGAATGTTCTTCAAACCATATTTAATCGGGTGGTCCTTGGGACAAAAACAAGACAATCTTGGATACATTCCGATGTTATTTTTATCATCCTTTTGTTTTAGAACAGATCTACAAGCATTATTTCAAGGAGTAGGAAAAGAAGACCATTAGTGCCATTATTCATTCTTCTTCAGCATCCAATCCCTCTTTTCCAATCGCCTTAATCCATAGCAATGATTCGGTAGCTTGGTAAATTAACTAGGTCTTGATTAGTGATTGTGGTCTATGTTTAATCTGGTTCCCTATGGCAAACATGCATTGATTTGTACCAGAACTATGTAGTAGCATCTCTAATTAATGAAAATAAATTCATCTAATTTATAAAGTTGTTTTTCTCTTGAGAATTTCATATCGACTCTCTTTGCTTGAGGTCTTCAGCTTTTCAGAGCTTTTAATTAGCGAGGTTTTCATTTTACCTTGTTATTTTTCTTCACTTCACCTTCCTCCATCACCCATTGAATTGGCATTAGTTAATCTTAAAAAATCTAAATCTTAAGTTCTACATCCTATTAGGGATAGCCCAATGAAAGTAGCAATCACTAATTTCGAAGCAAAAGAAGAACTAGTGACAAGGTTACTTTTCGCAAGTGGTCACTCGATCTCCCTTAGAAAGTTTCCAAGCGGCAACTTCAAGGGATAACATTTTGGCACCATTGCTGGGGAGTGAAGACTAGCTTCCTAGGAGCAATAACTTGTGTTACATGGCATACTAGTGAGCAACACATGTTTTGAAGATCTCATTGCTCACCTAGAAACTCCATTGTTCAAGGATCAGAACACTGTAGACATATTTTCACATTGATACTGGTAAGAAATATATCGTCTTCATGATATTCAAATGGCCTAGCAGCTCATTGACAAAAAAATTAGTAGGATAGAGTACTAAGACATCTTAATCTTCACAAACCAATTAAGGAATCAAACCAAAGCCAGCAATCACTTTCTCCTTCAATGTTTCTCAAGCTAAAAAGTGTTGATGCTTCGTTCTTTTCTTTCTACTATAGGGTATGCAAAGTTGTGAACTTCCTCATAGCAAGGATGCTTGTGTTTTTACACAACGAGTAGATTTATTTGATGAAAGACCAAAAAGAAAATAATTATCGAGTTGGAGACATTTCTGAAGTAGATGATGAGTTTAATATCCTCTCTTTTCCTCCTCATTGTGCTTAATATGAAGAACAATATGAGGAACTTTCAAACACTAATGATGACAATGTGAAATAGAAGATTAACGATGAAGATTCAAACGCTGAGAGTGATTGAGACTATGGATGTAATCTTCAGATGTGGATACAACACACTCATATATAGTTTTTCCTTAGAAATATATCCTCGGAAAACCCATAGGCACTTCCCTTCCCCACATTTTGAGGATGTACCTAGTGTAAAGTAGGCCATGTAGACTATTTTATGCTAACTTAGCAGGGGCATTGAATGAGAGACACATATGCAAAGGAAACCAACCCAGTGACTTAACCTTGAGACCTCTTTCTTGCTATTCACGACTCTCAACCACTCTAGATAAACCACCGAGCTTCCACGCACTCATATATGTCATTAACGTATTTGTAATCATGGCTAAGGCCATCCTTTTATTATTTATTACCATTCTTTTAATAGTAGGGAGTGATTAAAGTCGATCTAGTTGTTGAGTTTCCATGATCTTGGGTCTAGGTTAGTCTTATAATCACTGACGCTACCAAACCAAGAATCTCAACCATCAACTAATTTGCACAGTGGAAATATAAAGCAATAAATCACATATGCACAAATATACACGGTTTTTAACAAAATTGTACAATAATATACAATCGCCAATCTTCGTTATATTAAACCAAATCTAAATAATACAATAGTCTATGGTATACAAGATACAATGACAAACTTCATTGTGCAACTTCGATGTCGTATCTTGTCATGTCGGTCCTTTGCTCCCATACTGCTCACTAGTAGTGCCTTAGTCCATCAAGGCCACTACACATCGAGACTCCAAGAGGGCTGCCTCCTAACAATGTTGCAAGTCACTTCTGTTGCATGTACACGGGCTCATCAAACTGCTCTCTAGGTTGGCCAATACCTGAGCTCCAATCTACCTTCTAGTAGCCTCTTTCGTCCATCAAAGAGCTACTCATAAGGCTGCAATCTTCACCCAATCACGCACCAACAACGTCCTTCTTGTCTGCTGCTCTAAGGCTACTTTGGGTAGCCAACACACTGCCCTCCAATCATATCAATGGCACCCAATCACGTCACTACAAGATCTGCTTCGATGAAGACACACGATCACCCAATCTTGTCTCCAAATTGGCTCCCACAAGCTGCAAGGTAAACTGATCCAAATCCGGTCATAAACTATGACCCAACACTCCTCCATATACTGCTATCCTCCATTCTTTGCTTGTTGCTCCTGCAATTCTGGTTAGGGCACAATATGCAGCCCTTAACCCAACACACAGTCAACAAAACTAGCCCTCAAGAGTTGTGGCCTACCTTGGAGAGGCTCCTCCCATGCCATGCTATCCTCTAAAGGTTTTGTCCACCTCAATGTTGTCCTAGAATACCTCCAACTGCTTGCTATGGCCTGCGTTCTAGCACAACTTGTTGTAGCTTTAGGCCTCTTCTAAAATCTGCCAAACAGTCACCCCAAACAGCAACATATGTCCCTCTGCTCCTCGGCCTAGCAGCCCAGCATCTCGGCCCTAGAACAGCTTCTCAGACTTGTCTTTTTAAACCTCACACAGCCCTTAGATGGTCTGCAATCATGCCCAGAACTTCAGCCTCCAAACAGACCTGTCCACGTTGCTCCTCGGCCTCTACTTTAGACTTCTCCCACATTGTTCCCTGACCCTTTCTTGTTGCGGCTAGGGCATCCGAATTTCAGAGCTATCTTGGATGAATATTGCACAAGATGGATGCTCAAATAACCTCAATTCACCCTCCTTTTATATCCATACAAAGGGCTCCAACGAATTATTGAAGAGACCCATCTATTGGACGAATTTTACATCAAGCCTACATGACTTGAAAACCAATAATTACTAGTCAACTTCAAAAATTCATAACTCTCTAACGACAACTCGGAATCGGATGATTCTTGTTGCATTGGAATTGTCTCACCGAGCACTATCATCCTCATCCATCACATGTCACAAATCCATCATGGTTTTGGCCCAAACATCAATGGGTGCAAAACCCCACACTTGGGTTCCAAGCCCACAAGTGACCCTTGTGGCACTTTGCCCTCCAAACCCTGAACCCTAGGGCTTGGAATACCTCCCAAGCTACACAAATCAACACTCCCTCTTAGTAAGGGAGGTACTTCCAAGACTAGGAAGTCTCTCGTCAACATCATCACTGCTCGCAACACTTGCCCAACTCCTAGTACTCACAATCGCAGCAATCCCTACACAATGAACTACGCACTTCTGGGAAGTGTCATTGTCACTGTTGGAAGCACCCCGCTTCTTCTTCTTATCCTGTAACGTCTTCCACTCTCTCCATGATTCCTTCTTGGCAGTTGTAGGAGCACCCTTGCTCCCGACTGACCACATGCTCTTCTTGGACTGCAGAGTCTCCTTCTGAATTTGCAATCTCCCTCTCGAAGTAGACTCCCTCTAAGTCTCTGGAACCTGGACCTTCTCGGGATGGTGTACCTTCTTCTTGGGAACTTGTACCTGCTCCTCTCAAGCCTACACTTGCACCTGCTCCTCTAGAACCTACACTTGCTCCACCTCATTCTTTCCATGATCCACACGCTTGCCCGTCAACCTATAGAGACCATGCTCTCTAACTCCGAGTACAATCCCATCGGACTTAGAGCCTCAGGGCCTAAGTCTTGCCTTCTCATACTGGAACAAGACCTCAAACCCTTTCCTCTTGATCATTGAGATGGAAATCACGCTATATTTGAGTCTTGGTACAAACAGTACATCTTGGACCCGCATCATACGTCTTGTCTCCATTCTGAGTGGCACAGCTCCCGATCCTCAGATCTCCAACTGACTCTTGTCGCCCAACACCATGTGCAACTTCGAGTCCCATTCAGCTAGAGTCTCAAAAACCTCCTGTGACCCTGTCATATGCTTTGTCGCACCATTATCCACATACCATCCATCCTCATTGATAGTACCCTGCGAGAAATGAGAAATCATAGCAAAGTCCTCCTCTTTCAATCTCCTGGAGAGATCACCTATCTCAACTAAAGTGGCAACACTGGCAACCTACTTTCCTTTCCTCTTCTCATCAACTCCCTTCTTCTTCATCGGACATCTCGACGAATGATGAC
Source organism: Pinus tabuliformis (assembly GCA_031772625.1). Taxonomy (NCBI): domain Eukaryota; kingdom Viridiplantae; phylum Streptophyta; class Pinopsida; order Pinales; family Pinaceae; genus Pinus; species Pinus tabuliformis. Next base: position 340,720,018 of record CM062807.1, on the reverse strand, counting down.
CCATCTCGGCACAATCGAAACACTTGACTCTACTCAAGTCCTTCTTTTGCTTACCCTTAATTCTTGATGCAAGTGCCATGTCATCATCTAAAGCCTTATTCTTCAGATGAAGATCCTCGTCTTGCAACTCTTCCTGAATGAATTCATCCCACAGCCTATCCCAGTCTAGCAGCTTCTCCCTGGCAACTATCCCTTTAATGAATGGCTTCCAATCCTCGGTGAACCCTTTCAAGGCAATCCTTACCATATCTCCATCTGAAGTAGACACACCGATGACAGCAAGCTCATCTGTGACCTGAGCCAATTTCGTCATATACAAGGTCACGCTTTCACCCTTTATCATCTTGGTGGACTTCAACTTATCCTCCAATACCAGTACCCGGTTCTTGTTCTTATTTTGGAACAAATTTTGAAGAGCCATCCACATCTCATGTGCATTGTTCTTCCCGGACAAATGAGGTATTAGGGCATCCTTCACACCATCTAGGATGATCAATCTCGTCCTCGCATCCAAATCTTCATATATTTCCAACTCCTTAGGGTCAGTTGGCTTCTTGATCTCTTTCTCGGCGAACTCCCAGAGCCTATTGACCTATAAGACCAACTTGATCCTTTCCTTCCAAGGACTATAGTTGGACAACCCTTCCAACCTATCCTCATACCAAAGACCTACCTGTAACTTCGACATTGTAGTGAGCCCTTCACTTACAATGTGACCGCCTCCCTGTCACGTTGTACTTCGCTACACACAACTCTGATTTACTTACTTCCAAAGTAGCTCAGACACGCTCTAATACCATATTGAATTTCCACAACCTTGGGTCTAGGTTAGAGTCTTAGAATCATTGATGCTGCCAAACCAAGAATCTCAACCATAAACTACTTTGCACAGCGGAAATATAAAGCAGTAAATCTCATATGCATTAATATACACAGTTTTAACAAAATTGTACAATAATGTACAATCACCAATCTTCGTTATATTAAACCAAATTTGAATAATACAACAATCTATGGTATACAAGATACAATGACAAACTTTGTTGCGCAACTTCGATGTCGTATCTTGTCTTGTCGGTCCTTCGCTCCCGTACTGCTCACTAGTAGTGCCTTAGTCCATCAAGGCCACTACACATCGAGACTCCAAGAGGGTTGCCTCCTAACAATGTTGCAAGTCACTTTTGCTGCATGTACACGGGCTCATCAAACTGCTCTCTAGGCTGGCCAATACCTGAGCTCCAATCTGCCTTCTAGTAGCCTCTTTCGTCCATCAAAGAGCTACTCATAAGGCTGCAATCTTCACCCAATCACGCACCAACAACGTCCTTGTCTGCTGCTCTAGGGCTACTTTGGGTAGCCAACACACTGCCCTCCAATCAGATCAATGGCACCCAATCACGTCACTGCAAGATCTGCTCCAATGAAGACACACGATCACCCAATCTTGTCTTCAAATTGGCTCCCACAGGCTGCAAGGTAAATTGATCCAAATCCAGTCATAAACTATGACCCAACGCTCCTCCACATATTGTTGTCCTTGTTGATTTGGGGTAGCATCGGATGTGCTCTAGCCATGAAAATTGGTGGAGAGGGTAAAGCGCATGAGATCTCCAAGAACCAGAAATGTTTTGGACAGATTGTACCCGGCTTGGGAGATATTAAAATAATTAATATTTTTAATGGAGTTCCCAAGTCTAAACTTGGGAAAAATAAAATATTAATGGGTATTAATATAAAAATGGGTTAGAAGGTTCCAGAAGTCATGGATCAAGCCAAATCTAATCTTAGTCATTGATTAGAGATTTAATCTCGGGCGTTGAAGGACCAACGAGAAAAGTATAAGAAGAGGCTTGAGGCTCAGTTGGAGAACACACTAGAGTGATCAATCATTCATTTTGCTAAAGCGGGGTTGCTATGTAAAAGTGAATCAGTGATCAACAGCGAGGGGCAGTGAGCACTGGACAGAGCGACAGAGGCAGCACTGAGAGACCAGCGCAGAAGTGCGGAGAGCGAGAGCAGCAGCGAGTTCAGGCCACGCAGAGCCCAGCAGAGACAGCGCAGAGGCCAGAGGGATCTCGTCATCCACGCAGAGGCTGTTGAAGTGACACAAAGGGTCCCAGAGGCTGCGCAGTGCCTCAGAGAGCTGACGCAGAGGGTCCTAGGGTTGACGCACGTCAGTAGGAGGCTAACGCAAAGGCAAGAAGGGCCAGCGTTGAACTTCAGAGTCGCCGGAGAGGGTTTCATGGGATAGGTTTTCTGAATACCTGTTTCTGAATATAGAGGTATTGTTGCCGTGTATTTTTCTCTGTCGGGTGAGTCAATTAGGCACCCAGTTGTAATCAAGGAAATATTGCATAATAATAAACCCTCAGAATAGTTGCACTGGTTTTCCCGCATTGGGTTTTTCCGGGGACATTTATCCAAAAATAACGGTGTCACTTGTGTGCTTGTTTTCTTTCAGTTGATGATCTGTAGATGTTGTCACTGTATTGTGTTTATTTAAATGTTTAAAATAACTTGTTCAGAATTTACAAGTAGAAGAAACAAACCAGCAGAATATAGATTAATTTTCTAACGGATAGACTTAGAAAATTCAACATGGTATCAAAGCGTGGTTGCAGATCACAGGAGAGCTGAAGGCATCAGCTAAGCAGAGCATTTGTAGCAGAATCGGTTGTCCCGAGTGACAGTAGTTGATCCTTACAAAAGCAACAGAGGAAGGGTTGACATAGAGGGACTGTGTCATCAGTCCAGGCTAGAGAGAGGCCAACGCAGACGCTGAGGAGGGCAGAGAGAGGCTCATGCAAAGCCACGCAGAGACCAGGAGGGTTGCGCAGTAGCTGAGGGAGCTATTTTTGTTGTAGTTGGGATTGCGCAGAGCCTAGAGGCTCAGTGCTTCAGTTGCTGGGGTGAAGGAAGTTGTGGCCAGTTTGCAGGAGCGAAGCTGGTGGGGTACTGTGGTCAGAACAATACCTAACAAGGCAAGACCAAGGTAGAGGGAGTTGCTGCTGAGGCGGATTTCTAGCCAAGGAATCTGGATCAGTGTTGCAGTTGCACAGACGATCGAAGAGGGGCAACTTGACAGTTGGCAGAAGGATTTCCAGGAGGGAAATCGGGACTCAGAGGGAGTCCAGAAGAGAACATCCAAACGGGAAGTAGACAGACTCGAAGGAATCGAACCAAGAACTTCCGGACGGGTTGTAGAGAGACTCAGCAGGAGTCAAATCGAGAACTTCCAGGCGGGAAGTAGAGAGACTCGGAGGAGTCGACAGAGAAGAGCAGAGAGATGGTCTTGAATGGGCTGAGAGATCAGGACAGGCTGGATGGGGCATACAGCTTTGTGGTCTGGAAGGCCAGGATCTTGTCCATTCTAGACAAACATCGTATCAAGGGCTTTGTCTTGAGAGTAATGGCTATCCCAGTTGACCCGGTAGCTAATGAAAGATACGAGGAGGCAATGGCTAAGGCAAAGTGCATCATCCTTGATGGGGTCAAGGATCATGTGGTCCAACATATTGCCGAGAAGGAAACGGCAAAGGAGATGTGGGACACTTTGAAGACATTGTACCAGCATACTTCCGTGCAGAGGAAGATGCTCCTAGAGAATCAACTAGGGTCATACCAGATGCAGAAGGGAGAGCAAATAGATCTCTTCCTCGATCGGTTGAAGGAGATCCGTGACCAACTAACTTTCATAGGGGCCACTCCGGATTAGGAGTTGATGGTAAGGACCACACTTAACGCAGTCTCTGAGGAGTGGGACATATTTGTCCAAAGCATACTGGGCAGGGCAAGTCTTCCAGATTGGGAAGAATTGTGGGCAGCGCTTCATCAAGAAGAGATCAGACAGCTGACCAAGACGGGAGGTAGCAATAAAAGGGTCAGGATCAAGAAGGAAGAGGAAGAGAATGCGGCTCTGGCATCTGCAGGAAAGCAGGAGAAGAGGAAGAAGGACCTCTCCAAGGTCAAGTACTTCCATTGTGGGGAACTAGGTCACTATGCGAACCAGTGTCCGAGGAAGAAGAGTAAGGGAGAGGCTTCTGACTCTAAGGCAGCTCCAGCGAAAGCAGAAAAAGTCGAGGAGGATGACGATTGTGCCATGAGTGCTCATGTGCCACTTTAGAGGAAGTGGGGAGACATCGAGCTGTAGTCAAGAGGGAGCCACGCAGAGGCAACAGAGACTGCGCAAAGCCAAAAGGGTCTGTGTCATCCACGCAGAGGCTGCAAGAGTGACGTAGAGAGCCAGAGAGGCTACGCAGAGCCTCAGTAGGCTGACGCTGAGGATTTCAGGCTGACGCTGAGCTTCAGATTGTGTTGGAGAGGGATTTCGTAGAGCAGGCTTTGCGAATACCTGTTTCCAAAGAGAGGTATTGCTACCAGATTTTTTATCTCTATCGGGTTAGCCAGTTTGGCACCCAGTGTACTCAAAAAAGAGCTACTTAATAATAAAACCCTCAGATAGCTGCACCTGTTTTCCCGCATTGGGTTTTTCCGGGGACATTAGTCCAAAAATAACGGTGTCATTTGTGTGCTTTTTTTGTTTCCTTCAGTTGACAATCTGTAATGTGTTGAGCATGCATTTGTATTTAATTTTCAGTATTTACATGATAAATAACTTGCTAATTAACAAAACAAGTAGGTAGGAATAAATCAGTAAAGTGCATGGAGGGTTTCTAACTGTTAGACTTAGAAACTTCAACATAGGAGAGCTGATGGCATCAGCTAAGCAGAGCATTGCAGCAAAATCAGTTGTTCCGAGTGACAGTAGCTAATCCTTACAGAAGCAACAGAGGAAGGGTTGACGCAGAGGGACTACGTCTCAGTAAAGTGCATGGAGGATTTCTAACTGTTAGACTTAGAAACTTCAACATAGGAGAGCTGATGGCATCAGCTAAGCAGAGCATTTGCAGCAAAATCAGTTGTTCCAAGTGACAGTAGCTAATCCTTACAGAAGCAACAGAGGAAGGGTTGACGCAAAGGGACTACGTCTCAGTCCAGGCCAGAGAGAGGCCAACGCAGACGCTGAGGAGGGCAGGGAGAGGCTCACACAGAGCCACGCAGAGACCAGGAGGGTTGACGCAGTGGCTGAGGGAGCTATTTTTGCTATAGCCGGGATTGCGCAGATCCTAGAGGCTCAGTCCTTCAATTGATGTGGTGAAGGAAGTTGTGGGCAGTTTGCGGGAGCGAAGCTAGTGGGGTACTGTGGTCAAAACAGTACCTAACAGGGCAAGACCAAGGTAGAGGGAGTTGCTGCCGAGGCGGATTTCTAGCCAAGGAATCCAAATCAGTGTTGCAATTGCACAGACAATCGAAGAGGGGCAACTTGACGGTTGGCAGAAGGATTTCCTGGAGGGATATCGGGACTCAGAGGGAGTCCAGAAGAGAACTTCTAGATGGGAAGTAGAGAGACTCGAAGGAGTCGAACCAAGAACTTCCAGACAGGAAGTAGAGAGACTCAGTAGGAGTCAAACCGAGAACTTCTAGGCGGGAAGTAGAGAGACGCGGAGGAGTCGACAAAGAAGAGTAGAGAGATGGCCGTGAATGGGCTGAGAGATCAGGACAAGTTGGATGGAGAGTCCAACTTTGTGGTCTGGAAGGCCAAAATCTTGTCCATTCTAGACAGACATCGTATCAAGGGCTTCGCCTTGAGATTAATGGCTATCCCAGTTGACCCGGTAGCTAATGAAAGGTATGAGGAGGCAATGCCTATGGCAAAGTGCATCATCCTTGATGGGGTCAAGGATCATGTGGTCCAACATATTGCCGAGAAGGAAATAGCAAAGGAGATGTGGGACACTTTGAAGACATTGTACCAACATACTTCCGTGCAAAGCAAGAGGCTCCAGGAGAATCAGCTAAGGTCATACTAGATGCAGAAGGGAGAGCAAATAGATCTCTTCCTCAGTGGGTTGAAGGAGATCCATGACCAATTGACTTCCATAGGGGCCACGCCGGATCGTGAGTTGATGGTGAGGACCGCACTTAACACAGTCTCTGAGGAGTAGGAGACATTTGTCCAGAGCATACTGGGCAGGGCGAGTCTTCCAAAATGGGAAGAACTATGGGCGGCTCTTCGTCAAGAAGAGATCAGACGGCTGACCAAGACGGGAGGTAGCAGCAAAGGGATCAGGGTCAAGAAGGAAGAAGAAGAGGATGCGGCTCTGGCATCTGCGGGAAAGCAGGAGAAGAGGAAGAAGAAGGACCTCTCCAAGATCAAGTGCTTCCATTGTGGGGAACTAGGTCACTATGCGAACCAGTGTCCGAGGAAGAAGAGTAAGGGAGAGGCTTCTGACTCTAAGGCAGCGCCAGCAAAGGCGGAGAAAGAAGTCGAGGAGGATGACAATTGTGCCATGAGTGCGCATGTGCCACTTGGGAAGAAGTGGGGAGACATCGAGCTGTAGTGAGGAGGACTACAGGCGATGAGGGGCGGATCCTTGAGGTACCCAACCTCTTGGATTATACCATGCTACGGGAGCCCCGAAGAGGAGTAGCAGGACTAACGGATGTCAGTAGAGACAGATGCGGATGAGGGGGTAGAGAGTGCTACAGTGCAGGAGTCCCCATGCAGTGCAAGGCTAGCAGGCTGCAACAGTGCAAGAGGAATGCTAGTGTTGCAACGGTGCAGGATGGCACAGAGAGGTTTACAACGGTGCAAGATGCAGGGAGTTGTTGCAGTAACGCAGAGGTCAGTAAAGGGAGCACTTGTTAGCAACAGAGGGAGCTTCAGCATCGAGAGTGTTTCTAGCCTGACAGGGATGTCAGAAGTTGGGTGGATCAGTTACTTACTTCTCAGTAACTGAGTTGCAGTGTAGTAGCAGTATGCAGTAGCACGATGCAACATGATGAGAGGGGGATGCAATGTAGATGCAGTGTTGGGAGGATGGACCAGCAGCAGCACAGATGTAGAGGGAGCTGTCGTACGGATGCAGCAGTGGCAGTGGCAAGGCCATGGGCAACAGTACAAGATGGAGCAATGCAGAGGATGTTGGGCGGGGAGGCCTAGCATCAGCACAGGTACCGGTGCCAGATAATCATTGTGATGCTCAGTGAGGAGTATTATTAGAGCACAGTCCTCGCTAAGAGGGAGTGTTGATTTGGGGTAGCATCGGATGTGCTCTAGCCATGAAAATTGCTGGAGAGGCTAAAGCACATGAGATCTCCAAGACCCAGAAATGGTTTGGACAGATTGTACCCGATTTGGGAGATATAAATATAATTAATATTTTTAATGGAGTTCCTAAGTCTAAACTTGGGAAAAATAAAATATTAATGGATATTAATATAAAACTGGGTTAGAAGGTTCCAAAAGTCATGGATCAAGCCAAATCTAATCTTAATCGTTGATTAGAGAGTTAATCTCGGTCGTTGAAGGACCAACGAGAAAAGTATAAGAAGAGGCTTGAGGGTCAGTTGGAGAACACACCAGAGTGATCAGTGATTCGTTTTGCTAGAGCGGGGTTGCTAAGCAAAAGTGAATCAGTGATCAGCAACGAGGGGCAGTGAGTACTGGACAGAGAGGCAGAGATAGTATTAAGAAACTAGCGCAAAAGTAGGGAGAGTGGGAGCAGCAACCAATTCAGGCCACGCAGAGCCCAGCAGAGACAGCGCAGAGGCCAAAGGGACTGTGTCATCCACGCAAAGGCTTCTGGAGTGACACAGAGGGTCCCAAAGGCTACGCAGTGCTTCAGAGGGCTGACGCAGAGGGTCATGGGGCTGACGCAGGTCAGCAGGAGGCTGACACAAAGGCCAGAAGGGCCAGTGCTGAGCTTCAGTTGTGTGCTTGTTTTCTTTCAGTTGATGATCTGTAGATGTTGTGACTGTATTGTGTTTATTTCGGTATTTAAATGTTTTAAATAACTTGTTCAAAATTTACAAGTAGAAGAAATAAACCAGCAGAATACAGATTAATTTTCTAAAGGATAGACTTAGAAAATTCAACAGTCCTCCATTGTTTCCTTGCTGCTCCTACAATTTTAGTTTGGGCACAATATGCAGCTCTTAACCCAACACATAGTCAGCAAAACTAGCCCTCAAGGGTTACAGGCTACCATGGAGAGGCTCCTCCCACGCCATGCTATCCTCCAAAGGTTCTGTCCACCTCAACGTTGTCCTAGAATACTTCCAACTACTTGCTATGGCCTGTGGCCTTCCACAACAGCTTGTTGTAGCTTTAGACCTCCTCCAAAATGTGCCAAACAATCACCCCAAACAGCAGCGTATGTCCCTCTGCTCCTCGGCCTAGCAACTTAGAGTCTCAGCCCTAGAACAACTCCTCAGCCCTGTCTTTTTAGCCCTCAAACAGCCCTTAGACAGTCTGCAATCATGCCCAGAACTTTGGCCTCCAAACAAACCTATCCACGTTGCTCCTAGACCTCCACTTCAGACTTCTCCCACACTATTCCTTGACCCTTTCTTGTTGCAGCTAGGGCATACGAATTTCAGAGCTATCTTGGATGAATGTTGCACGAGATGGATGCTCAAATAACCTCAATTCACCCTCCTTTTATATCCGTATGAGGGGCTCCAACGAATTATTGAAGAGGCCCATCTATTGGACAAATTTTACATCAAGCCTACATCACTTGAAAACCAATAATTACTAGTCGACTTCAAAAATTCATAACTCTCTAACAACAACTCAAAATCGGATGATTCTCATTGCATTGGAATCGTCTCGTCGAGCACTATCATCCTCATACATCAAATGTCACAAATCCATCATGGTTTTGGCCCAAACATCGATGGGTGAAAAACCCCACACTTGGGTTCCAAACCCACAAGTGACCCTTGTGGTGCTTTGCCCTCCAAACCCTGAACCGTGGGGCTTGGAATACCTCCCAAGCTACACAAATCAACACTAGTCACACTTGTACATGTACGGTTGCTAACCCCTCTCGGGGATAGTGTCGTACCTGAGTTGTTTATAAATGGTAACAACCCATTTTGAACTAGGCAATTAAATTTACATTTATGACCTAATTGTTTTTCTTTGTGTATATGTGAAACACTATTAGACATTAGCACTTTAGTATATGGACACATGGACCTATGTAAATGTAAATACTATAAATAATTGTTGTTATGTTATTAATGATAGATGTTATTTGATCTACTTCAAGCATGTGAGTTTTAATTGAAGGATTTTGGTACATGGGTACCAACTTTAATGATATGTTTTAAATGCAATCAATATCATGTGCAAGATGAACTAGTTGACTTACATGGTTCATTGATGAGTAAACTAATCTACATGTTGAATGGACCATGTGATAACCAAATAACTGTGATATTAAGTGGTCAATGTCATGAACATTGAATGAGAAATGGTATGATAGAAAGCATTACTATGTTATTTTATATTGGTTCAAACACATTGCTATGATATTTGTGAGCAAGTGTACATTTTTCAAGTGGCACAACCACTGAAACTAGATATTCAATGAGATGTTCCTAGAACATAGTGCCATAGTATGGTTTGTGATAGTGTTGACTCTAATTCTATTAGGAGGGGCAGAGGTATTGTCCAATCATCAATGTTTTAGTTGTGTTAAGCCACGGTTCCAAATGTGTGTGGGAAACTATCTGTTGCCTAGAGAATTTTGGTCAAGGTAGTTGACACTTTTGCTTATAGGCTCTTTTTGGGGTTAAGTCAATGTAGTTGATGCTTCAGTATAGTCCAGTAAAGAAAGGATAGAATTTATAATATGGAAGTAGGTAAAAAAAAAAGGATGATTCGGTGTAGTCGAGTGTTGTTGGGCTTTCATAATGCAACTTTAGTGGGGGTGATTTTGAAGAGATTTGGGGGTTACAAGTATTGGAGGAAAATATTATGTTTTTGAGGAGGACAAACCATTGAATCAGGGAAGATTGTGTGAGAAATGGATTGAGTTTGTGATTTTGACTAGGATTCTTGGACATAATAGCTGGTTGTGGTTTTGGAACTTTGGCCATGGACAGTTAGGAAACCCCCAAGGTTTCCTATAGCTAGGAAACCGACGAGATTGTTCCTAGCTGACTGGGAGGAAAAAAATCTAGTTTGGGTAGTTAACGAGGAAAGGAGATAGCTCAACATCAAGAGACACAAGCAACTAGAGTGAAAGGTATTTTACAATTTTGTGTATCCATAATTGGCTATGTTCAATTTGTTATTTTATGAGGCTCAAAATCAATATTATGTTGTGTATTGAAATTTTGTTATGAAGCTACTTTGAAATATAACATATGAGATAGAAATAGTTTAAATTGTACCATAAGGAAATTAAACATAAATTAAATACAAATGGAAATCAAACATAAACTTCTTTCATATGTTCATAACAGACCATTCATTAACAGAAAAAAAAAAAAAAAAAAATTACTTGATTACAAATTTTTTTTGTTTGTTTAATTCTAAAGCCACAGAAAAGGGCTTTACATAAATACACCACAACAACTCTCAATTATATTATCTCATCTTGTGATCTTCTCATCGATCTCTCTTAATAAAGTAACATTTTCCTAAGGGCATCTAACTGTTTGTGCTCTCTTGTTCTGGGATCTTTTCTCACATAGTGCACTTATTCTTGGCATTTTTTTCTCTGTAGCACACTTGTAACTGAGTTACTACAAAATTTGGGTTTGTTTTGATTCCATTCAATTCCCTACTTTCATTTGTGGATCTCAACTTGACATTAGAGTGGGTGCAAACCTTACTCTCTCAATTCTATAGTTGATTTGACAGCTATTAGGTAGTGGCATCTCTCAATTTCTCGTCATTGTTGAACCATAGTTTTCTTAGATCGTCTTTTTGTAGATTTCTCCAAGGTTATCAGAAATTAAACCCTATCAAGGGCGAACACCTCTATTCTCAAGTTTTCTTTGGCATTCTCGAGATCTTCTCACCCTCCAAGGCCAATGTCTCCTTGCCTAGGTTACCTAGATTTTTTACCCTTTAGTCCTATTACAACAAAATCTAACACCCAAGGGCGAACACCTCTATTCTCAAGTTTTCTTTGGCATTCTCGAGATCTTCTCACCCTCCAAGGCCAATGTCTCCTTGCCTAGGTTACCTAGATTTTTTACCCTTTAGTCCTATTACAACAAAATCTAACACCCAAAAAGTGTGAAGTCTCAATCATCAAGGTGTTGTTTTGTGCAACTCAAGAAGGCCACCCACTATCACCTCTCTAGTTCTTCCTCTTCCTTTTGGTTGGTTTTTCTTCAATTCAACGGAGGCTTCTTTAAGAATAGGATGATCAAGACTATGGAGTGGTGGCTCAAGGTGAAATTAAAGAGTAAGCCTTGATAAAACAAAGTGGTTGCAGTATAATGTGTGGAAATGGAAATGTCAATGGAGTATGGAAGAGAAAGGAAAGAAAGATGAAGGGAATGACAATGAGATGACTAGTGCCTACCATCCTATTGGGCTAATGGAGCCATAAGGCATTGAATAGATGAGAAAACTAGTATATCATAAACAACTACTTTGAAGTAAGCCATATGATAGAAAGGACCGGTAGCCCTATGATGCAATTTTCCAGCCAGTAGCCCTACCATGATCCACAAATTACGAACCTCAAATGCCTCTCATTTAATTTCCATTCAGTGCATTCATTCATCTAGCTCACTCATCCGATGAAGGTGGGTCATCTATTGTGAGGTACATTAGCCATTTTTGTATTCAAGTGCTTCCATTTAATGTTTAGAGGCATTTTAGTATGGATCATAGGTTGAATTGAATGATAGACTGCTATTGGTTGTATACTTGTTCCATACTTCACCTTGGTGGTTATCAGTTACCCTAGTTTAGTGTGACCACTCTTAGGGTCTTTCTTTCATTGTCTAGGAGGAGCACAAATAAGAGGCTTTGATGATGATAACATTCCATATTATCCATATATAACACTTGTCATCATTCCTCCTACTCTGTTATCCCATATTTTGATTGGTTGTTGTCAATTGCTCATGTTTTTCCCTATTGACCTTGTCCTATGAGAAGAAGGGGTTGTATATACCAGAGATTGGTGGCACTATAGGAAAAGAAAACACATGAGCCAAATATCAAAATGCAAAAGAATGGCAAGGGGTGATGTAAAGCAATAAAAAGCCAAATTATAGCTTGAGATCTACTCCCTTTTATATAGCCAGTTGTCCCCAAGAGTATCCATGCATATCACGCTATTCAAAGTAAAAAGAACTCTCTAAGAACATCCCACCCTTGATGAAGCAATAAACTGCTCATCGCTAGAAGGGGTTATCTCATTATTACATGATAATCAATGAGGCTTGGTAAATAAGCTATGTAATGGGAGCTTGGAAAAAAACAAAGGTGAGAGAAGGTAACTCAAGTAGCTAAGTGATCCCTCTACAAATGTGCTCATGGACAACGGTTTGATATAATCTAACATAAGACTATGACACCATTCATGAAGTAAACCCCAATCCATAACACCTATCACATACACCTATCTTCTGAAAGGGTCAAACTAGGAACTAGTCCTCCCCTTAGGATTGGAAGCACTGAATAGGGCCATGTGATAACCCTCCCATGCTTAAGCATGGTAACTTGTATACAATCATAAGGTAGTAAGACATTTGAAGATGATGCTTATATGAAGAACTTTAATGGCTTGAAAATTGAATATGGCTCACTTTGAAACTCTTATGCTTCTTGCACCCATGATGTTGATCTCATTTGATTCTTGAGTATGTGCTAGATATTGCTCCCAGGTACAACCAACATTCCTTGAGGGACTATATGATGCTTCTCTAGCACTTCAGAGAGGATATCCAACCATTATGATGATGACAAAGGGCACTTTGACAGAGGGCATTGAGCACTTCTTAAGGAGTGTTGACCTTGGGATGACTTTACACAATTGATGATACTCTCTCCCACCTCCAAGACCATGGACATTATCTATCATAACTAAGACATTGTCTTGAGAGAAGATGTAACCTTGATATGGCAAGATGCCCCCAAGCTAGCATTGCACCTACTTGATGGATGTTTCCTTGCTCTTGAGAATGATTGATGATGATGATGACATGGTACCCCTTTGGAGGGGGATGTACACTATTTACCATGATGATGTTATACCTTAGCATGATGATGTCCTCTATTTGATATTTTAGATGATGACTTGTTTGCCTTTGTGGATGACGTTGGGCTTGAGGATGTTTTGCTTGATGAGTGAGCATCCTTTTGATGGGAATGTGACTTTTGGGATGAGATGCACCTCTTGGAGCCATTCATTGCACATTTCATGGAGAGACACACCTTTTGGAGGATGACATCACCCTTGGAGGACACCTAACTCACACGTGTGGGTTAATTGAGGCATAATTTCATGTTATTTCATTGATTTAGCTATCTTTGGGGGTCGACTTGTGACCTATCCAACTTGTATCGTGGATTATTTTTATTTTAGGGATTTTTAGACTAAATTTAGGGAAATCGACTTAGTAGCTCCCATATAAATAGAAGGTTGTTTTACCCTTTGATTCATTGTGATGCTTGAAGATCATTCGTACTAGCTATTTGTCTCCTCTCTTGTGCGCTATGGAGCACTAGTGAAGCGAACTTCTCTTGGATGGTATTTTGTGGATGGTTCTCTCTCTTGGATGATTATTGGTGATCTTTGATGATATGTGCTATGCAAATGTGATTTACCTTCTTCCAATCTTGTTCTTATTGATGAATTAGGGTTTATTAAAATTTTCACCAAGGTTTTGTTGATGTTTTATGGCTCTAAAATATTCCTGCACAATATTTTTCATCAAGTTCTCTTGAGGTGACGAAGGTTTAGCTCCCTCCCTTTGAATTTTCCAAGAAGATAGAAGAATGCTGGGGTTGAAGAACTGAGGGACACTAGTTTGTCTCCCTTTATTTCTTTGAATCCACATCCATCTCTTTTCTTCTAATCATTTTTACTCCTAAATTCCATTAGCCCTAGATTAAGGCACTAGTCTTCTCTATTGGGCCAATCTTTTAAAACCCTAACAATTTATTTTATTTGTTATAGGGTAAATTAAGGTTTGTTTACAATAAATCACATATTTTCAACATTATTTTTTTTGGATGACATTGTCCTAGGGTTAGGGTTTGTTTGCAATTGATTGGAAAAGCAAACGAATCAACATTTTTCATCCATAATTTAGGGTTGACATCTATGGTTTAATGTGTCGTTATACTTATTTGAACCGCTAAAAATTTGTCGCAATATATTCTCTTGTTTACTCTCTTAGAATTTTGGATAGCTAGGAAGGTATTTCCGAGAGGGAAAACCCACCAAAAGTAGTTGGTCGGGCAAGTTACCCAAAGAATGGGGTTTTGGACCCAAAGAAATGGGTTTGGGACCTAAAGAAACTAATTGTTTATTCAAAAGGGTAAGAGAGCGAAAACCCTCAAAATCTAGAGTTTTCCTAAATGAACACAAAGGAAAAGAATAAATAGGAGACCAATGGAGAGGTCTCACTTGAGATAGCAATCTTATTCTTGTGGAAGAAGTAGCCCAAGAGGAGAGCCGCAAATATTCAAGTACAAGTCGAGTGGAGTTCTCTGTCTTAAGGAAGGACGAATAGCATCCCTTGAAGGAGTCGAATTCTCTATTTGGTTAACAAAGAAGAGGCTGGACATAAGGGTTTTTTGTTTGCTAGTTTGGAGGTTATACAGGCTAAGATTTTGTTTATGGTTAAGAATAGGATCAATGAGACTTCAGATCAGCAAACAAGAGAGGACACAGGACCTCAGTGTTGTGGATAGATAAAACAAAAGTTTGCCAGTTGTGTTAAGGGTCTAGTTCTGAAGCAGAGAGAGGGTTGAACCTTACTAGAGGGACATAAGGCCTAAAAAATGCCCAAACAGGCCCAGACAGGCCAAGAAACTATAGTAGAGATTCGAAGTGGTTTAGATCAAGCCACAGTATGGGTGATACAAGCCAAGAAGCCTCAGAAAGGGAGTTTGAGGTTGGTCGAGGGTTCCTACAGTAGACCAAGGACTTGTATAAGACTGGTATAAGGTGTCGAGGACTTAAGAAGGGCAACCAAAGCCTTGAGTAGGCCAATCGAGGCCCTAAAGAAGCCAGTTGTGGCAAACAAGAGGAGTAACAGTGGTTCTCCACTAAGGCCGCAGGCTAAAGGGTAGTTTGAGGTTAGGCCGCAAACCTACAAGGGGGGCCAAAAGGCCTCAAAACCTTAGTAAGAAGGGGCTTTTGTTTGCATAGAAAGGTTGTTGAGCTGCTTTGAAGAAGACTTTTTGGTAATGAAACTCTGAACAACAATGGTTTTGCGGTTGATGTGCATAGTGGGCTAAAGAGAACTAGCTCTGTATGATTTTGATGACAAAGGAAGGCCAAAATAGTGGATAAAGAGGTCTAAAAGCGTTGAAGGTGAAGGATTGCTACAACAAGTCTGGTTATTTATCTCTATGTTTTGTGGGCAGATTGAGGATCTATAGGATCAGACCTCAAGCCCTAGTTTTTGTATACTATGTACACTAGTTGTACTAGTGCTCTGAAGGGCCATGATCCCTGGTACGGAAGCCCCATGAATTTTTTATTAATGGACTAATAAAGACTGAGCTTTGGGCTCAATATATCTGTGTACTATATTTCCACTATGCAAAGTGCTTGTGTATTGGGGTTCTTAGTGTGTTTGTGTGCTTAGTTAAGCCATAGACCAGATCTCGGGCCTAAGGAAAATTCAACATGGTATCAGAGCTACTTTTAAGAGCACGTGGATCAGAGTGTGTGCAGGAAGCAGTTTAAGAGAGAGTTGTTGCAGCAAGCAACAATGTTGCCTAGACATGGAGCAAGAGGTTCAACTAGAGAAGGTGCCTTTGCTTGGACGAGATAGCTTCTTGTAGATGGCAGATTGATGGCAAGATAATGTCTTCATTGGGTCGTGGAGTTGCACATCCAACAAGGGAGCCATGTGCACATGAAGTATTTGACCCAGGCGGATGAGATCGCTTGCAGAGTTGAGTTGCAATGGTCTAGAGTTAATTAGACCCAATTTTTGATCGTAGCTCGGGATTGACTTTGGAAGGACACAAGTTCAGTATC
Organism: Pinus tabuliformis; assembly: GCA_031772625.1. Taxonomy (NCBI): domain Eukaryota; kingdom Viridiplantae; phylum Streptophyta; class Pinopsida; order Pinales; family Pinaceae; genus Pinus; species Pinus tabuliformis. The sequence goes on along the minus strand of CM062807.1, from coordinate 340,703,975 downwards.
AGCACTTTCCGAGAGGGAAATCAAAGTCATCCAATGGAGGTTGTGTAGATTCAGAGGGAGTCTAGCTTCAAAGGGATAATGCAAAGGAACGTCAGTTGCCCCATGGAAGTTTGAATCTTCAAGTTTGAGTACGACATAAGAGTTTTTAGCCCATGCAAAGACAGTCACGAACCATGAGAGAACACTCATGGTGGTGCAAAGAAAATTCGGTAGAGATTCGAAGTGGTTTAGATCAGGCCACAGTATGGGTGATACAAGCCAAGAAGCCTCGGAAAGGGAGTTTGAGGCTGGTCGAGAGTTCCTACAATAGACCAAGGACTTGTATAAGACTGGTAGAAGGTGTTGAGGACTTAAGAAGGGTAGCCAAAGCCTTCAGTAGGCCAGTTGAGGCCCTAAAGAAGCCAATTGTGGCAAAAAAGAGGAGTAATAGTGGTTCTGCACTAAGGCGCAGGCTGAAGGGTAGTTTGAGGTTAGGCCGCATGCCTACAAGGGGGGGCAAAAGGCCTCAAAGCCTTAGTAAGCAGGGCCAAAGTATCCTTGAGTTGCAGGCAGGCAAGAAAATGGAGTTAAGGGGCTTTTGTTTGTATAGAAAGGTTGTTGAGCTGCTTTGAAGAAGATTGTTTGGTAATGAAACTCTGAACAACAATGGTTTTGAGGTTGATGTGCATAGTGGGCTAAAGAGAACTAGCCCTGTATGATTTTGATGGCAAAGGAAAGCCAAAATAGTGGATAAAGAGGACTGAAAGGGCTGAAGGAGAAGGATTGCTACAACAAGTTTGGTTATTTATCTCTATGCTTTGTCGGCAGATTAAGGATCTATAGGATCAGACCTCAAGCCCTAGTTTTTGTATACTATGTACACTAGTTGTACTAGTGATCTAAAGGGCCATGATCCCTGGTACGGGAGCCCCATGATTATTTTTTTAATGGACTAATAAAGACTGAGCTTTGGGCTCAATATATCTGTGTACTTAATTGATTTCACTGTTGTTATATTTCCACTATGCAAAGTGCTTGTGTATTGGGGTTTCTAGTGGGTTTGTGTGCTTAGTTAAGCCATAGACCAGATTTAGGGGCTAAGGAAAATTCAACATGGTACCAGAGCTAACTTTTAAGAGCACGTGGATTAGAGTGTGTGCAGGAAGTAGTTTAAGAGAGAGATGTTATAGAGAGCAACAATGTTGCCTAGACATGGAGCAAGAGGTTCAACTAGAGAAGGTGCCTTTGCTTGGACAAGATAGCTTCTTGTAGATGGAAAATTGATGGCAAGATAATGTCTTCATTGGGTCATGGAGTTGCACATCCAACAAGGGAGCCATGTGCACATGAAGTATTTAACCCAGGCGAATGAGATCACTTCAGAGTTGAGTTGCAGTGGTCTAGAGTTAACTAGACCCAGTTTTCGATCGTAGCTCGGGATTGACCTTGGAAGGACACAAGTTCAGTATCAGAACTTTCCAAGAGGGAAATCAGAGTCATCCAGTGGAGGTTGTGTAGATTCAGAAGGAATCTAGCTTCAGAGGGATACTGCAAAGGAACGTCAGTTGCCCAATGGAAGTTTGAATCTTCGGGTTTGAGTACGATAGAAGAGTTTACAGCCCATGCAAAGATAGTCACGAACCATGAGAGAACACTCATGGTGGTGCAAAGAAAAGTCATGTTGCATGCAAGGACAAATATGCACCATGCAAGTTAAATCTTGATCAAGTACAAAAGAGACATCGCACATGTCACGACCGATATGGCTACACAAGGGAAAGTCGTGACTCATGCGAGGACAGTCATGGGTATGCACGGAAAGTCAGCGCTGAGGTATCCTTGAGTATCAGGGAGCCATGCAAAGGGAGTTAAGGGGCTATTGTCCGTGTAGAAAGGATGTTGAGCTGCTTTGAAGAAGATTGTTTGGTAATGGAACTCTAAACAACAAGGGTTTTAAGGCTTATGTGCACAGTGGGCTAAAGGGAACTAGCCCTACTATGAGCAGTGGTGTGACAGAGGTTTAATGGAGCAAATCTCTGTATGATTTTGATGGCAAAGGACAACCAGAACAATGGATAAAGAGGATTGAAAGGGTTGAAGAAGAAGCACTGCTACAACAAGTAAGTCAAGTTATTTATGTTGATTTGTGTAGCTTGGGAGGTACTCCAAGCCCTAGGGTTCGGGGTTTGGAGGGCAAAGTGCCACAAGAGTCACTTGTGGGCTTGGAACCCAAGTATGGGGTTTTGCACCAAATCATGTTTTGGGCATTTCCATGGGCACATTTCTACATGTGATGGCATGAGATGATAGAGGGCGGAAAGGAGAATCCAACGCTTCGAGAATCATCAAATTCCGAGTTGTAGAAGTGGAGATATGAATTTTTGAAGTTATATGATGGGTTTGCACATGTGTGTCAAGGTCGGCCTAAGGTGTTTTAGGCATGTGACAAGCTGGCAGCCCCTTGTGTGACGTTTTAGGAAGCCCTTCTATTGGTGTATAAATAGAAGGTAAGGACAAGCCATTTAGGCATCCATCTTGTGCAACACAAGAGCTCATTAACGGAGAAATACACTTTTGTTCTAGGCCGCAGCGAGGAGGGCTAACTAGCGTGGGAGAGAGGATTGTTTTGGGCCTCTTTTGGTGACCGAAATTGTAGGGAAGGAGGGCCGAGGTACAAAAGTGAAGTTTGGAATGTTTAAGGGTTTATTGTGGGTAGTTTATACCTGAAATGATATGCCGCAAGCCTTGTTGTATTAATCCATGGCAAATAAAGGAAAGACAAACCCTTGGAGAGGCAGTCGCGGCTGCTGTGGGTAGGTTGTAGACCCTACTACTTTGTTTGAGGGCAGCATAGGGTGGATTGAGGGTTGTTCATGCCCAGAACAACAACAGAAGAGGAGGAGACCTCTCCAAGAGAAGGTCGCAACAAATGAAGGGAAGTCGCAGGTGATTCAAGCATAGTTTTAAAAATCAGCGTACCTAACCGGTTACCTGTCTAACTGGCCGATTAGCAAGCCCATCGGTTGGAACCAGTGAAAAAACCTAGTTTAATAGGCTGCGTGACGAAAAAATTGACCTAACCAGTCCTAACCGGCCAGTTTAGGACGAAACCAGCCGATTTGTAGCAAACCAGCCGGTTACCGACCATGCCCACTGAGACCCCACTCAGCGCATTTCTCAATGAGTTTTAGGGGTTTTGGAGGGAAACTAAGGGTTCTTTCCCTCCAAAAACACCCTCTCCAAGCCTTTAAGAGGCCCCTCTCCCTCTCATTTGTCTCACACATCTGATTTGGAGTGTTTATGAGTGTTTGTGAGTTTGTTTGTGAGCTTGGAGAGTGTTGAGTTTTTGCTGGAGTAGTCATCTTGGAGTTGGATTTGGAGCTATTTTTGAGATAGTTTGTATCTGCCAGTGGAGTTGGCATCTTCAAGAGGAGGCTAAGGAAGCTAGTTTGCATTTCCAGGTAAGGATTTTCACTTGAAAATTCCTCATTTGACTGCTGTCCATGAATTAAATTTTTTTATGTGTTATAAATTTATAAACTTCTCACTTCTATCATCTATGCTATCAAATCTCTAGCTCTATGCCATCAAATTTTGTAGCTTGCATGTGCATTTGTTTTCCTAAATTTAGCTTTGGTTTTCCATGTTGCTTAGCTGCAATTTTATTTTTAAATGGCAGATTTCTTTGCAAATTGTAATTATTTCAAGCAAACATGGCTCCAAAAAGAAAGGACAGTGCATGGGCTCATTGTGATGTAATTGATGGAAAAATGATATGCAAATTATGCCATAAATCTACTGGAGGTGGGGGTATTCTTAGATTGAAACAACACTTAGTTAGGATAAGAGGCCAAGTAACGCCATGTGGTGCACCAAATGCAATGTTGGGTCCTATTAAGGCAGAGTACATTTCCAAGCTTGAAAAGTTTTATGATGATAAGGCTAGGGAGAAGGCCATCCAAGATGACATTGCAAGGAAGAGGGAATTATTAGAAGCCATGAAAGAGAGTGGGTATGATGATTATGAGATTCAAGACTCAACTTCTATCCCTTCCACCAATGACCCCTTTCACTATCTTCATCCTTCTTGTGGCTAACCATCAAAAGGAACAAACATCCAAAGTTTTTTCTCATCTTCTGCCAACATTTCCTCTTCTAATCCCACTTCCTCCCAGCCAAGTCGTCAACCCACTTTGGATCAACATTGGAAAAACAATGCAAAGAAGCTTCTCATCAATACATTGCTAGATGGTGGTATGATTTAGATAACCCATTTAATGTTGCTCGCTCACCTTATTACCAAGCTATGTGGGACTCTGTTATAGCTGCAGGAAAAGGCTTCAAAGGCCCTAGTATGCATGACTTGAGGGGAGCTCTTTTGCAAAAAGAGATATCTTACATTGATGAGTATTTGATTGAATTTAAAGATTCATGGCTCAAAACAGGTTGTTCCATCATGTCAAATGGATGGACCAATGGAAAGAACCGCACTATCATTAATTTCCTTGTTTCTTGCCCTCAAGGAACCATGTTTTTGAGATCAGTTGATGCATCTGATAAGGTGAAGGATGCAGCCCTTCTATTTGAGCTTTTGGATAACATTATTTAGGAAGTTGGGGAGCAGCATGTTGTGCAAGTCATCACCGATAATGCCTCAAACTATGTTCTTGCTGGAAAGATGCTTGAGTCCAAATATAAGACCATATTTTGGACTCCATGTGTTGCACATTGCATAGACCTCATGCTTGAGGATATAGGCAAAGTGGAGTGGGTAAAAAACATTGTAGAGCATGCCAAGTGCATTACAAAATACATTTACAACCACTCATGGGCTAAGTAACTGGATTCGTCCAAATGATCTGGCGAACCGGAATCCGACGTGTCGGGTACGATTCGGCCAAAAAACAAATCCTAAAATAGGATTCGTCGAATCCTATCAAGATTCTTTGAATCCCAAACGAATCCCAAATTTTGCCAGCATGTCCTGACTTTTGCCTACATGTCCCAATTTCCAGGATTCGTTTCGCCGAAAAGGGACTCCCGCGGGTTAAAAAAGGCCGCATTTCCTCATTTTAGTCGCGTTGTTTATCATTTGGCTTGCATTGTTTGAGCTGTTTGCAAGGAGAGAAGAGTTTGGAGCAAGGAGCTAAGGGAGTAGAGCGTTCGGCAAGGAGATTCAAGCACCAGGTAAGTGCATTTCAGCGCCATTTTTTTGCATTTCTTATTCTATTACAGCAGTTTGTATATGATTTTTTGTTTACAAATTTGTGCATGTTTTGTTCATTTCTTTTACAGTATTCATGGCTCAATCAAAGGCAGTAGTTAGGGGGCAAAGGAAGGGCAAGAATGTCTCCATTGGAGATGCCCCTCCTCCCCCAATATCATCAGAGTCCGCTGCAAGTAATGTTGACGAAAGAGGAGGACCTAGAGACAACACTGATAAATATCCATTGTGGAAATATGTCACAAGAGAGGATGGGACAAGCACCAAGGGGAAGGGAGGAGGCAATGTGCAATGGAGATGCAAGTTTTGTCACATTGCTTTCAAAAGCACATATTTCCGTGTGAAAGCACATTTGTTGGCTTTACCGGGTTGTGGGATTGGAGCTTGTAAAGTTGTTTCTTTACAAAAGATAAAAGAATTGGAAAAGGAGTCCACTATTGGTATGGAAAATGTGGCTTCAAAATCAAGAAAACCCAAGAATGAAGACCCCCTTCCATTATTGAGGAAAGCCACCACCAAATTTCCATTTGAGAGTTCTACTTCTACTGGGAGACAAGCAGCAAAAAGAAGAGCACTTGGTCCAATGGACAAGATTTTCCAAAAAGAGAGACGGGAAGAGCTTGATCTCACCATTGCCTTCTTCTTCTATCAAAACTTCATATCATTTAATGTTGCACGCTCACCTCTATTTATTGAGATGTGTCGAGCTCTAACTCAAGGGGCTCCAACAGGGTATGTGCCCCCTGGGTCAGAGAAGCTAAGAACCACATTGTTGACGAAGGCAAAAAAGGAGGTGCAAAAAATGCTCGAACCTATTGTAGCATCATGGCCAACATCTGGGGTTAGCATTGTTTCTGATGGATGGACAGATCTAGCACGACACCGAATTATCAACTTCATGGTGTCTTCCTTGAGTGGTCCAGTTTTCATGAAAGCAATGGATACACTTGGAGAATACAAGGATGCACAATTTATTGGTGAGTTATTTATTAAAGCTATTGAAGATGTAGGTGTTGATTCTTGTGTGCAAATCATTACAGATAATGCACTTGTTTGCAAGGCTGCTGGCATGATTGTGGAAGCTAAATATCCACAAGTGTTTTGGACACCTTGCATTGTCCATTCATTGAACTTAGCACTGAAATCCATTGCTTCTGATGTGATTTGGATTGGAAGCATTATTGAGGATGCAAGACATATCCGTAACTTTGTGCAAAATCATACAAATGCCCTCACTATCTACAAGGAGTACGCCAATCTATCATTGTTGAAGACTGCTGATACACGGTTTGCCTCTTCATTCATGATGTTGAAGAGGTTGAGGGAGGTCAAGACCGCTCTTGGGCCCATGGTTATTTCTGAGTTTTGGTCTTTTTGGAGAAAGACAGATCAGGTAGCCTCTAAAAGAGTGAAGGACACAGTGCTAGATGATGCTTGGTGGGAGAGGGTAGATCTAATTATTCGGATCATGGACCCTATCATTTCTTTACTTCGATTTGCAGATTCAGACAAACCCATCCTAGGAGAGGTTTATGAGAGATGGGATTCCATGATTAAGTCTATGAGGAGCATTATTCTACAGAGTGAGTGCCCCAAGTATGAGACATCACTAGAGGCCTTCTGTGATACTATACAGAATATTCTTGTCAGCAGATGGGACAAGAATTGTACACCTTTACATTGTTTGGCTCACTCATTGAACCCCAAATACTACAGCCATGAGTGGCTGAATGGTGGACGTTCCCGCAGATTCCCTCCTCACATGGATGGTGAAATCTCACAGGTGAGGAAAGAGGCATTCAGGCGGATTTTTCAGGATACTGCATTGCTTGATGAGGTGGAGGATACCTTTGCAGAGTTTTCCACTGGCAGTGGTCGATTTGGAGGTTATGATGTGATTAGAGACAGGGGGGCTAAGAAGCCCTATTCTTGGTGGGAAAATCATGGGGCAACAAGCCCTCCTCTTCAGCAGTTAGCCATGAGGCTCCTCTCTCAAATGACTTCATCCTCTTGTTGCAAGAGGAATTGGAGCACATATGGGAATTGTATAGTGTGAAGAAGAGCAGGCTTGAGCAGTCCAAGGCAGAGACAATTGTGTATGTGCACATCAATCTTCGTCTTATTTACAGGCAGAGGGAAGAGTGGTTGAGGGGAAAGACAAAGATGTGGGATGTCTTTCCTGATGATATGGGTCTGGACACCAGTGTTGAATTGGCATTGGCCAACATGGATCTCAATGATCCAGTGCTAGAGCCTGTTAGATTTGATGACTTAGAGGGGTCATCCTCCACAACAGCAGATGCAGAGGCGACTATGGATACAGGGGAGGAGGAGGATGCAGAGGAGAGCAGTGGGGACCATGATGATGAGGACATTGATGTTGATTCTGATGATGAGGATTGATGCCTTGAGGCTTGTATATCTGTAGCTGTTTTATATTTTCTATTTCTATTTGCCATTGGCATTGCACCAGCACTACCTATGTAACACATTTTGATTTGATGACTTAATGAAAAAACTACAGTTGTCAATGTGTTTATCTTACTATCTTGTAGCTGTAAGTTGTCTTTCAGTTATGAATTATGAATCATGATTTATGTGACCACTGACATGCATTTGAATTTTGTATGTACTATGCATGCTATAGATAAAGATCTATGTTTGAAATCAATAAATTTGTATCATTAATTAAAATTTGTGTAAGAAATAAATTTGTATCATTAATTAAAATTTGTGTAAGAAATATCTAATTTTTAATATATATATATATATATATATATATATTTTAAATAAATAAATATATATATATAATAAAATAATATATAACGAATCCTATGTGTCCTGTTTCGGGGGGTCAACGTGTCCGAATCCGATACTACAAATCCTGAATCCTACGAATCCCGAATCCCCGTGTCAGGTGACTTAGCTCACGGGTATTGAGCCTAATGAGGAAAAACACTGGGGACAAAGAGCTTGTTAGGCCTGCAATTACGAGATTTGCAACTCACTTCCTCACGTTGCAATGTCTCAATGGTCAACATAAAAACTTGCAGAAAATGTTTTCCTCTGAAGAATGGTCTGAATCTCGATGGGCTCGTAGACAAGATGGAAAAGACACCAAAAATAAAGTGTTAGACAATTATTTTTGGAAAAGGTATGTAGAGCTTGTGAAAATTACCGAGCCCCTTGTTAAGGTGCTAAGGATGGTGGATGGGGAAAAATTGGCCATGGGCTACATTTATGAGGCTATCGATCAGGCAAAGAAGCAGATACGGGCAGCTTACAAGGACTAGTTAGCTAAATATGGTCGTATATGGGAGATCATTGATAACAGATGGAACAATCAACTCCATCGTCCTATACATGCAGCTGGGTATTTTTTGAACCCAAAGTATCATTATAAAAATCGGCTAGGAGATCTGCATGATGGGGAGGTCAGAGCTGGATTGATTGATTGCATGGAGAGCATGGTCCCTACCCATGCAGACTAGTTGGAAATACATAGACAACTTATTGTTTTCACTATGGCAGGTGGTACCTTTGGCAAAAACTTGGCAAAGATGGCAAGAGATGTGGACCAACCAGTTAAGCAATTCCAATTTCCAATTTGTTTTTCTTTTCAAGTTAAAATTGTTTACGTTATTTACAATTCAAATTATAAACTAAGTTACTAATTAATGTCTTTTTCTTTGCAGCACATTGGTGGGAGTCATTTGGTGGCCAGTGTCCTCAATTGCAAAGGTTTGCAATTAGAGCCCTCAGTCAAACTTGTAGTGCTTCAGGTTGTGAGCGCAATTGGTCTGTGTTTGAGCGCATACACACGAAGAAGAGAAACCGTTCGGAACAAAAACTGTTAAATGATCTTGTTTTCGTGCAATACAACCTTCGACTAAGGAGGAACCAAATGATGAGCAAAACAACTGATCTAGTCCAATGTTTTTAAAACCGGAACCGGTGACCGGACCGGTCCACCTAATGAACCGGTTTACCGACCGGAACCGGTCTAACCGGCACTGGTTTGGTCTAAACGAACCAGTTTTAAAAAAATACATTAAATAATTAATTTTTAATGAAACAAAACTATTTTTAAGATGTAAAACCATGATTCCAAGCCAATAGAGACAAAATATGCAAAGTTTGCTTATTTATATACCATGTAAAGGTGAATACATCAAAATGGCACCGAGTGCAATACATATCATCAACAAAATAGCAAAATACATAACAAATGAGGCTCTAAATGGCCTATAAAGTCCAAAAACATTGTTGCAAGCTATGAGGCCATTGGCCTACTACAAGTCTACAGTATACACATGATCAATCATCGAGTTCATTACCACTACTAGTAGTAGACACAAGATCATCATCAAGAGCTACATAGACATCATCTGGTTCAGAGTCTGAGGATGCCTCAGCCTGATCTGCAACCTCAGTATCAATGCCACCAATGACAACAGAAGTGGACCTAATGGAAGCACGAGTTTGTCGACCTGCATGACTAGTGCCTTCCATTGGTTCCTTGCCTTTCCTTGATGCCGCTATTGATCCTGGTTCTGATGCCACCACATAATCTGCTTCATCCCCCGCCAAAGCCATGTCGATATCAAAATCAGCCTCAAACACAGGTTCTTCAGTCTCCTCCACCCATTCTGATGTTGGATCAATATCGTCCAACACAATGGGATCTAGATCAGGAGTTTTTCTTATCATTTGGAGCTCTAATTGCATTTATTGTTTACCCCCAAACCATGAAATCCTGAAAACCATTAAGTCTGCTGAATTTTGAGTGAAATCTAAAATTCTAGTTTCTCCATATGAAATCCAATGAGGTCGAAACCACTCTCAAACATCCTGAGTCATTTCATGGTAATGTTAAAAATTTAAGTAAAAGGATGAAAATGAAAATTATAGGAAATGTCACTTTTACTTTAAGAATTTAACATTACCATTAATTGCCAACATTGTTAGGGTTGAAACACCCTTAGTCCCCCCCCCCCAAAACCCCTCAAACACAGTCAAAAACATGTTTTTTTAACTTTATGGTGGTTGTGCCTAAAACCGGCCGGTTTAGGACAAAACCGGCCGGTTTGTAACAAACCGGCCGGTTTTGTCCTAAACCGGCCGGTTTTCACCGGTTAGGGCCAAAAATCGGGCAAATGAAGGGTCTGACCAGGTTTTTAGGCCGGTTCGGACCGGCCAGCTAGCTAACCGGCCGGTTTGACCGGTTACCGGTTTTTCTGAGCGGTTTTTAAAACTATGTCTAGATCCCACTGTGTTGGACGATATTGATCCAACATCAGAAAGGGTGGAGGAGACTGAAGAACCTGTGTTTGAGGCTGAATTTGATATCGACACGGCTTTAGCGGGGAATGAAGCAAATTATGTGGCGGCATCAAAACCAGGATCAGTAGCGGCATCAAGGAAAGGCAAAGAACCAATGGAAGGCACTAGTCGTGCAGGTCGACAAACTCGTGCTTCCATTAGGTCCACTTCTATTATTATTGGTGGCATTGATATTGAGGTTGCAGATCAGGCTGAGGCATCCTCAAACTTTGAACCAGATGATGTCTATGTAGCTCCTGATGATGATCTTGTGGCTAGTAGTGGTGATGAACTTGATGATTGATCATGTGTACACTATAGACTTGTAGTAGGCTAATGGCCTCATAGCTTGCAGCATTGTTTTTGGACTTTATAGGCCATTTAGAGCCTCATTGCTTATGTATTTTGCTATTTTGTCGACGATATGTATTGCACTCGGTGCTATTTTGATATATTCACCTTTACATGGTATATAAATGAGCAAACTTGGCATATTTTATCTCTATTGGCTTGGAATCATGGTTTTAAATCTTAAAAATAGTTTTGTTTCATTAAAAATTAATTATTTAATGTACTTTTCTAAAACCAGTTCGTTTAGACCAAACCAGTGCCGGTTAGACCGGTTCCGGTCAGTAAACAGGTTCATTAGGTGGACCGGTCTGGTCACCGATTCCGGTCACTGGTTCGGTCACTGGTTCCGGCTTTAAAAACATTAGATTCAAGGGACTGTGTGTAGGGCTATTGCAGTATGCTAGGTGCCCTAACCAGGAGCAGTAAATGACAGTGGTAGTTAACAAACTTAGAGAGCAGAATTTGTCTTGTGTTGGGTCATAGTCTTGACCAGTTTGGATCAGCGTATTGCAGCCTGTGGAAGCCATGTATTGGAGTTGACTTGGGTGGTGAGAAGACTTCAATTAGGAGCAGATTTCGCAGTGAAGGATTGGGCATCATTGGTCTAGTGGAGGGCAGCGTGTTGATAGCCCAAAGTAGCCCTAGACGAGCTATCTTGAAGTGACGAAGAGGAGTTGAAGGTTGGGTGAAGATTGGTGCCAAAGTGTAGTACCTTGATGGACAAAGATGACTGCTAGCCTCGCAGATTGGAGCTCAAGAATTAATCCTACCCAGAGAGCAGATTAGATCAGCTCGCGTACATGCTACAGAAGTGACTTGCAGCAATGTTAGGTGGCAGCCCTCCTGGAGTCTCGATGTGTTTTCCTTTTAAGGACTAAGGGGCAGCGAGTGAGTAGTACGGGAGCGAAGGACCTACAGGACAAGATATGACATCGAAGCTGCAACGAAGTTTGTCATTGTATCTTGTATACCATAGACTGTTGTATTAGTCAGATTTGGTTTAATATAACGAAGATTGGGTTGTACATTATTGTACAATTTTGTTAAAAATTGAGTATACTTGTGCATATGTGATTTACTGCTTTATATTTTCTGTTGTGCAAAGTAATTCTGATTGAGATTCTTGGTTTGGTAGCATCAGTGATTTTAAGACTCTAACATAAACCAAGGTCGTGGAAATTCAACATGGTATCAAAGAGTGTCTGAGCTACTTTGGAAGTCAATGAATCAGAGTTGTGCACAGCGAAATACAACTTAAGAGGGAGTTGGTCACATTGTAGGTAACAATGTCGAAGTTGCAAGTTGGTATTCGGTATGAGAACACGTTGGAGGGGTTGTCCAACCATAGTCCATGGAAGGTGTTAGTGCCTGTCATCCTGCCAGTCACCAGTGATCAAATGTGCTCTTTCAAAGTTTTTGTTAGGGTCCTAGGTCAAGTTTTTTATGGTTTCAGTAGGTCTTCAAATAAAAAACTTTGATCATTGGTTGGTGTGTCTAGGTCAGTGCTACTCCCTTCAGCATTCATGGTTATCATTATTCATCATGGTCATGTCATTTTTCAAGTGTTACAGGTCATGGATCAGTCAAATAATCATATAGGTCTTGGTCTAGGTCATCACTTGTAATTGTCATCATTATGTCAGTTTTAAGCTAAAAAAGCCATGTTTATGGTCTTGAGTCCACACATAAGGGAGTTAGCATCTTAGGAGGCATATGTAATAAAGGTAAAGGTACTACTTCAGTTCATAAAGGTATTACTGCAAAACACCTCATTTTGGTTTCAAAATGAAGGATGATGTCATGTCATGACATATGCAAAAAAGTGAATTTAACTCTTATAAGAGACCATACAAGCATTTCTTTCACTCATTCCATTGGCATTGAGCACTAATTCACTAGCAAAGGCCATCTTAGTACAGCAAGCATCGAAGGACACTCTCAAAAGGTGATTGGCACCCCCTCCAAAGCTCCACGCTACGTTTTCAGCCAACCACACTGCATTTTTGACCCTTCGCTATGTTTTCACTTCTAGAGGCAAAGAATACATCTCCAGAGGTTTTATGTGGCCAATGAAGGTTCCATCAGCCTATTGACAAGTAAGTTAAAGCTCTTTCCACCTCCTATCAGCATTTATTTCATCTTTTCAGTGGAGAAACCCTCCCACAGTCCCCACGCTACGTTTTTGGTGGGTGAGCTCCATAGTTTGGGTTGCAAGCAAATATACCTAGTTCACTACCTATTCTACCCTTCTCCACACCCAAATACACTTCCCACAACCTTCATTACCCTTCCTCACTCATTTCCCTAACCCCTAGGCCTAACCCTAGTCTCCACGCTGCATTTTTGGCAGTTTTAGGGTTAGGACTGTGTTTAAATTCCCTACAGCAATCCCTTCACTATTTTCATCATTTTCCACCTCCCTAAACTTCCTAACACATCTCCCTACCTCCCCAATTTTTCTTACCCACATATCTCTTCCCTAACCCCTTCATTCCCTCACCTAAATATACTAATCCCAATCCCCTGCTCCCTCTAAAAAACTTTGTTTTCCCATCTCTGTGGTTGGGGTTTTTGCTTTGCAATTGTGAACAATGGAGGGAGGAAAGAAGCCATACAACAAAGGAGGTCAGGTGTCAAGGTTTGAGCCACTTGACACCAAATAATTGAGGTCTTCAGCATTTGCCAGACAATGTTTCCAAAAGGTGGGTTGTTTAGGGTTTTGTGAGCAAATTCAACAAGTAGGATATCATGCCAAGTTAACCAGTCTTTTTGCCACAAACCTTAGGAGTGATAAGGTCAACATTGCAGGGTTCAACTTCATCATTTCAATTGAGGCCATAGCTACAGCTACAGGGATACCAAATAGTGGAGAAAAATGGTTCAAACACTCAGATTTGGATGTTCTAAACTATAGAGCTTTCACAAAAATTCAGTATAAAGAGGCTCCCAAGAGTGTTTTTCCTTTTGGACTGTTGCTTGAAAAGTTTGTTCCATTAATGAAGTTCATTATGAAATATTTTTCATCAACAGTGTAAAGTATCATATCAGATTATTGATGCACTTCACCAGTGTAAAGCCTCTCAACCTACCTCACTACCTCTACAAAAATTTAGTTAAGATGGAAAAGAAAGTGCAAAACAAAAAGGGTGATCACCAAGCTAGTCTCTACCACCATGCTTTAATTAAAATCATTGTCCTACACTAGCTTGAACAGATGAACATCTCTTGGGAAACCTTCATGCAGTCCACAATTTTTCTACCTTCTACTAGTCAACCTACTAGCCACAGTACACCACCAGCATCATCCAAACCAAGGGAGGTTGGCTCATCTAACAGAGTTTCAGTGAAGAGGACACCTAGGGCAGAAATCACTCAGACCTACATCAAAGGGAAGAGGCTTGTGTTTTCTCCTAGAGAAGAGGAAAGGGCCAAGCCTACTTCAGTTGATAGGGAAGCATCTCCACATCACCATGAGACATCATTCCATGAGCATATTCATGAAAAACAGGGCAAATCATTGAAGCAACTTGTCATGGAGAAAGAGGCTGAGATTAGAGGTTTGAAAGATGATTTGGCTAAAGCCAACTTCATGATTGCATTTTTGCAACAGGAAAATAGGCAACTCAAAGTGAATCAAATGCTAATGTCAAAACCTAGAATGGGTGTAGAGGATGAGCCAGGCAAAGGTAAGAAAGTCATTGGTTTAGAGAAAATGGAGGACACTAAAGTTCAAGTCAATCCAAAGAGGCCTAGAACCAAGGGCATGAAGAGGAAAGGAGACCAAATGAGTGAGCCATCTACACCTTTGGAGCAGCAAGACATTAACAAATCCATTGAACAAGATTTTGAGAAAAATAGGGAGTATTTGTTGGATAAAGTTAATTGCCACTTGGAGAAGCTCCTTGAAAGGGCCAACAGGGCCACCAACTTGCAAAGGCACATGGCTAGACATTATTACACTAGAAACAAGGTTTCCCAAATCAGAATTCAAAACTTGAAGAGAAAACTAAGGGAAACCCTAATTTAGCAAAACAAGGGGGACAAGCTTGAGTTGTTGGTTGAGGCTTCACTCATAGCTTGAAGAATCATTACCTAGCTCCAAGGAACAAATTTCAAACACTTTGAACAAATTTTGGAATTTTTTGAAGATTTTGGGCATTTTGGAAATTTTACACAGTTTTTGGGCAGAAAAGGTAGCATGTCCCACGCTACGTTTTTGCTGGAGGCCTCCAAATCACGAAAATTTTGCATTTTTGGATTCCTTATGACCTGCACATTAAAGTTATGTAATTGTAGATCCATGTCAGTAGCTTTTGCTAGGTCAAAAAGTCAAAAAAGTACCAAAAAAACACCTTTCTGCCATGTTTTTCAGAGGCATGCTACGTTTTTGGAGTAGTTGTGGGAGAAATGGTTTTTGGAGGTCTAGAAGCAATCTTTTTCAGTGCTTGAAGATTCTATGGTGTAGTAGACAGGCAAAGCTTTCTCCAACATTTTTCAGATCTTGATTTGGAGCTTGGGAACCCCTCCAAAAGTCACTTACAAGCAGCACGCTACGTTTTCTCCAAGCACGCTACGTTTTCAGGCAATTCGCTACGTTTTTGCCTGGAACTCATTTTTCTTAGTTTGCTCAGTCCAGTTCGACTTTTGCTGATGTAATTTGTCATTTTAGGGGTTGTGATGATGCATTGAGGTGTAATTATGTTTGTCAAAGTAAAAATTAAGTAGATTCATGCTTGTATAGGTTCTTATGGTCAAATGAATCAGTTTTGCACCAAATTGGGAGTTGGTTTCTAACCTCCCTAGTCTTAGGTATGGTTGGAGATATTCTTGTAAGCAGTTCCTTGAATGTTGGATTTGACCCCTAAGAGGGGGAAACTGATATTTTGATCTATATGTAACCCAATCTAAGTTAGAGAAAGGGTTGGATGCTTGAGAGTCTTTTGGAGCCTTTGTACTTGATCACTTTGCAGTAATACAAGCCAGTTGTAGCTATTATTCAGGAATTCATGTGGTATGATCTTGTGGTAGTGTTTTTCTTCTGTGATTCACTTTTATGAATGTTTAATGTATCTTCTTTCCATGTCTATGCTTTCAATGATCTTCTTATGAGTTTGATGAATAGAATTCTTAAAGTTTAAGCTCTATTTTGATAGGAATTTCATCTTTATGTTATCTATCTTTTGATGAATGAACTCATGCTTGCCATGCTCATTTTGAACCTATGTTTTTCAACCATGCACTACACCGACAAAGCCTCAAAGTGCCATTGAGACATACCTACCTTGCTCCTTTGTATTTCTGCAACTGAGATTTTCCTAAAACGCTGGCCTTGGTTCCTTAACTCATGCTTCATCCAGCAAAACCCTGAATTTCAAAACCCTAGAGCTGAAATAGACCTAGCCTAATACCTTTTTCCCACTCTAGTCATATTTGGATGTGAGTTTTATAGAGAGAGCCCTCTTTGGTTTAGCAAGGCTAGTTGTTGAACCCTAAGTGGTTTGAGGTTACCTCCATCAATCTCCTTTCTCAGCCTTGAGATATTGTGGAGGATAACAGAAGTAAAGGATCAAGTTGGTCTTGCAGGTCAACAGGATCTGGGAGTTTGCCGAGAAAGCCATCAAGAATCCAACCAACCCTAAGGAGCTAGAAGTGTACGAGGATTTGGATACGAGGACGAGATTGATCATCCTAGATGGTGTGAAGGATGCTCTAATACCTCATTTGTTCAGGAAGAACATCGCACATGAGATGTGGATGGCTCTTTAGAATTTGTTCCGGAATAAGAACGAGAACCGGGTATTGGTATTGGAGGATAATTTGAAGTCCACCAAGATGATAAAGGGTAAAGGCGTGACTTCATATCTGACGAGATTGTCTCAGATCAAAGATGAGCTTGTTGCCATCAGTGTGACTATTTCAGATGGAGATATGGTGAGGATTTCCTTGGAAGGGTTCACCCAGGAATGGAAGCCCTTCATCAAAGGAATCGTTGCCAGACTGGAATAGGCTGTCGGACAACTTCATTCAAGAAGAGTTGAGAGACGAGGATCTTCATCCAAAGAAGATGATTTTTGATGATGATGTGGCAATTGTAGCACGAATGAAGGGTAAGCAGAAGAAGGACTTGAGTAAGGTCAAGTGTTTCAACTGTGGCGAGATGGGTCATTTTTCGTTGAGATGTCGATGAAGAAGAAGGGAGATGACAAGAAGAAGAAAGGAAATCAAGTCGCCAGTGTTGCCACTTCTGCTGAGATAGATGATCTTACCAGGCGATTGGAGGAGGAGGATTTCGCTATGATCTCTCATTACTCGCAAGGCACTATCGATGAGGATGGATAGTACGTGGACAGTGGTGCGACAAAGCATATGATAGGTTCACAGGAGGTTTTTGAGACTCTAGCTGAATGGGACTCGAAGTTGCACATGGTGTTGGGCAACAAGAGTCAGTTGGAGATCCGAGGATTGGGTACTGCGCCATTCAAGATGGAGACAGGACGTGTGATGCGGGTCCAAGATGTACTGTTTGTACCGAGACCCAAATATAGCGTTGTTTCCGCCTCAATGATCGAGAGGAAGGAGTTTGAGGTCTTATTCCACGATGGGAAGGCAAGACTCAGGCCTAGAGGCTTTAGCTCCGCTATCGTACTTGGAGTTAGAAAGCATGGTCTATATAGGCTGACGGGCAAGCCTATGGATCATGAGAAGTAGGTGCAAGTTCCATAGAAGCAGGAGCAGGTGCAGGTGCAGGTGCAGGTGTAGGCTTCAGAGGAGCAGGTACAGGTTCCCGAAAAGAAGGTCCAAATTCCAGAGACTCAGAGGGAGTCGAGTTCAAGAGGGAGCTTGCAGGTTCAGAGGGAGACTTTGCAGCCCAAGAAGAGCGCATGGCCAGTGGGGAGCAAGGGTGCTCTTATAGCTGCCAAGAAGCAATCATGGAGAGATTGGAAAGCGATACAGGATAAGATGCAGGATGCTTCCAGTGACAGTGACACTTCCGAGAAGGGCGTAGTTCACAGAACAGGGATTGTTGCAACTGTCAGCACCAAGAGTTGGGCAAGTGTTGCGAGCAGTAATGATGATGATGAGTTACTTCCTAGTCTCGGAAGTACCTTCCTCACTAAGAGGGAGTGTTGATTTGTGTAGCTTGGGAGGTACTCCAAGCCTTAGGGTTCGGGATTTGGAGGGCAAAGCGCCACAAGAGTCACTTGTGGGCTTGGAACCCAACTATGCGATGTTGCATCAAATCGTGTTTTGGACATTTCCATGGGCACATTTCTACATGTGATGGCATGAGACGATTAAGGGTGGAAAGGAGAATCCAACGCTTCGAGAATCATCGAATTCCAAGTTGTAGAAGTGGAGATATGAATTTTTGAAGTTATATGATGGGTTTGTGTGTCACAGTCGGCCTAAGGTGTTTTAGGCATGTGACAAGTTGGCAGCCCCTTGTGTGATGTTTTAGGAAGCCCTTCTATTGGTGTGTAAATAGAAGGTGAGGACAATCCATTTAGGCATCCAGTTTGTGCAACACAAGAGCTCATTAAAGGAGAAAGACACTTATGTTCTAGGCCGCAGCAAGGAGGGCTAACTAGCACGGGAGAGAGGATTGTTTTGGGCCACTTTTGGTGACCGAAATTGTAGAGGAGGGCCGAGGTAAAGAAGTGAAGTCTGGAATGTTGAAGGGTTTGTTGTGAGTAGTTTATCCCTGAAATGGTATGTTGCAGACCTTGTTGTAGCAATCTGTGGCAAATAAAGGGAGGACAGACCCTTGGAGAGGCAGTCACAACTGTTGTGGGTAGGCCACAGGCCCTACCACTTTGTTTGAGGGCAGCATAGGGTGGATTGAGAGTTGTTCATGCCTAGAACAGTAGCAGAAGAGGAGGAGACCTCTCCAAGAGAAGGCCGCAACAAATGAAGGGAAGTCGCGGTGATTCAAGGGACTGTGTGTAGGGCTATTGTAGTATGCTAGTTGCCCTAACCAAGTGTAGTGAATGACAATGGTAGTTAACAGACTTAGAGAGCAGAATTTGTCTTGTGTTGGGTCATAGTCTTGACCAGTTTGGATCAGAGTATTGCAGCCTATGGAAGCCATGTATTGGAGTTGACTTGGGTGGCGAGAAGACTTCAATTAGGAGCAAATTTCACAATGAAGGATTGGGCATCATTGGTCTGGTGGAGGGCAACGTGTTGATAGCCCAAAGTAGCCCTAGACAAGCTATCTTGAAGTGACGAAGAGGAGCTGAAGGTTGGGTGAAGATTGGTGCCGAAGTGCGGTACCTTGATGGAAAAAGGTGACTGCTAGCCTGGCAAATTGGAGCTTGGGAATTAGGCCGACCCAGAGAAAAGATTAGATCAGCCGTGTACACGCTATAGAAGTGACTTGCAGCAGTGTTAGGCGGCAGCCCTCTTGGAGTCTCGATGTGTTGTCCTTTGAAGGACTAAGGGGCAGCTAGTGAGCAGAATGGGAACGAAGGACCGGCAAGACAAGATACGAAGATTGGGTTGTACATTATTGTACAATTTTGTTAAAAATTGTGTATATTTACTTATGCATATGTGATTTACTACTTCATATTTTTCGCTGTCCATAGTTTTGGTTGAGACTCTTGGTTTGGTAGCGTCAACGCTTTTAAGACTCTAACCTAGACCCAAGGTCGTGGAAATTCAACAATTTATATGTGTTTTGTGAGCAAAATGAGGATCTATAGGATTAGACCTCAAGCCCTAGTTTTTGTATACTATGTATACTAGCTATATTAGTGATTTGAAGGGCCATGATCCCTGATACGGGAGTCCCATGATTCTTTTATTAATGGACTAATAAAAGTCGAGCTTTGGGCTGAATATATCTATGTACTTAGTTGATTTCACTATTGTTATATTTTCACTAAGCAAAGTGCTTGTGTGTTGGGGTTCCTAGTGTATTTGTGTGATTAGTTAATCATAGACCAGATCTAGGGCCTGTTACTGCTCAAATGAGCAGGGGGTCCTAGAGGGGCACTTGCTAGGTCAAGAGCAACAATGAAGCTAAAGCCCACTGTCACCACAGCTAAAGCTTCCTACTCTTTACAGACTTTCACCGATGGGAGGAGACCCGATATATAGAGAATCACTTATGAAGGATAAATCAACTAAGATGGATGTGAAGTGATCTCGATGACCCTTTCTTAGGAGAGACTCAAGAGTGGGACTTGCTTGCTTTTTAAGCAAGGTGCAAGGTTCTCTAGGATAGGGGAATAGGGATTTGAGGGGTTGGCTTAGGGAATATGACTTGTAAAGGCGCTTGCTAAACCCTAAATCATTGTTGAACTTGGTTTCCCAAGTGGTTTTAGAAGAGTTGACTTTGATAAGGTATGGGACCACATGGGACCAAGTGGACCCAGGTTAGGTCAAGAGGAGAGAGTTTAGCAACCAATGATGAGTTTGACCTAATTAGGGAGGGGAAAGGGATCAAGGAATGAATTTTCAATGAAAGGCAATGCAATGCAAAGATCCCAATGATGTTTCTAGCCTAAGGGAAACCAAGGGCAAGAATTGGTCTTCGAGCTAGGGCTTGCGATATCTCAAGATCCAACCGTCGGAATCTCATGAAATTTGGAGGGCTTCTTCAATACACACCACCGCAGTTGTGGACCGAAAATCGAAGTATTTGGATGGCTAGATCATGAGATAATTGATGCCCTATGTGACCTAGAGGACTAGACCTAGAGAAGAGGAAAGGGGAGAAGGAAAATAGGTTTAAGGTGATCACCTTTGGGTGGACCAGTGCCTAATCCTTTGGGGAGATTGGAGTCAGGTAGAATTATGACTATGGACCTTTGAATTTTCTAGGTCAAGGAGGCCTCAAAGACAACTTCGCTTGGCACTAAGGCAGCAACAAAAGCAGCTTCAAAGACTTTATACTTCGTTTTGCAAGATAAATGGCTTTGTCAAGTTGAATTTTTGTAATGAAACATCCCTAGGAACATTCATTCATTATGCATGGCTCATACATGAAGCATTCACTATCCAAAAACAAAATTCCCACAACTTCGCATAAGAGATGCAGCAAATAATCCCTATTATAGCAGAAATCCCAACAACAATGTATGTGACAAAATTAGAAAGAAAAAATAGCATTAAAAAGTACTTACATGTATAAGAATATATCCAACCATCCAAAAACTTGCCATCAAGAAGCTCCAAGACATATGAAAATTATCCAAACATCAAAATTCATTCCATGCTCCAAAAATTCGTCCTCCAAGAAGGATAGCGAAAATCTCTAAAGAGATACTAGTTCCAAATCCAAGTGATGATGCTAAAATGAATTCACATCACTTGTATTTATACACTTCTAATGAGTTTGATTTAGCTAATTAGGCCTACATTAGCCCCTACAATAAAATAATGTGCAAAATAACTAACTTTTGGTGACAAGCCCACCAAACTAGCTCATAAACAAAAGAATAAGCCTCTCAAGAGGTCGAATAATGAATAGTGCATGTCGTTGGGCCTTGGAGGAGGCCTAATGGCGTCCATATGTGCCATAGTGTGTAGTTGAATTCCCAAAAGCAATCGACAAGGGATTGGCCCTTTATAATAACCTGTGGTGCTCCAAATGACATGTGGGGGCACATAAGTGTCTTCATGGATCTCCCAACAAATAAGAGATGCATGTGGATTGCCTGCAAGGACTAGGATGATGGTGTAGGTGATGCCACGTCATCATGTAAACCCTTGATCATCTGCCAAGTGTATGGTGCAACTCTGGCATGATGGATCAGGTGCATATTCCTCGTCCAATAAGTGAACCACGAGTAATCTCTGAATGGTTGTGGGGATCCATGGAGTGTTGTCTGTTGCTGTGGGGGGGCATGGCCCTCTACACACAGCCTACATGTGCCAATGTAGCCCTCTAGGGTCAAGGCTCTATATAGGGAGACCAAACCCAAATGGAAAGCACCTGCAATCTTGCATAAGATCCAATGCGTCCCCATGCCTTCCAGCACACCAAGTCATTGAAGAAGTCAAGTAGAAGAGTTTATAAACCATGGATAACAAGTTAGCACTTCATAATGGCATGCCCTTCCATATTGGACTTTGGCATGTGCTAATGTCTCCCAGCTCCAAATAGGGTTAACCAGGCATCCTATTAGGTGGTTTCTACCTCTAAAGGGGGTGGTATGTCCGTGGTACATCCTTCAAATGGTGGTGGCATGTGGCATAATGATGGAATGGAGTAGGGAATGAAAGGGGGCAACCTGGATCAGATGCCATGGTACAAGGATAGCTAATAATAAAGGAAAGCCCACACTTGGGTGAATAATGTGTATGAAGGAGCAATCGTGGTGCATGAGTTACATCAGCCTTGATTATTCCACCCTTCTTCGTATGCTTTTTGCCTTTTTATGATTTTCTTTGGTTAACTACTCAGGGCTCTAGGTAAAGAGAGCATGATGTGTAAATTATAGCAATGGATACACCCTTATAAGGTGGGGCAATTCATCGCCCACCGGGCGTTCGGACAATCATGGGTTCTTGAATGATAAAGGAGGCTCATCAAGGGCCATGTAGGAACGAGGGTGATAGCCATGGAATGGGGTAGGGCTCATGTCATGGCTTTTGTCCACGTGCTAAATGCTTTTGTCCTGGCCATCTTTTGCATTTTGTGGTACAATTTCCTGTTGAATGTGGCCAATTATGCTTTTTCTTTTTCTTTTAGCTGTATCAACCTTCAGGCATCATTCCAGGCTCGACCCAAGATGTGGGGGCAAGGGGAGGGGGTGGCTAACCCTATGTGGGCCCAGTGGAGGAATGTGGACCCAAGTGGGAGGAGAGACGATCGGGCGTGTAATGAGCGGAAGGGGAGTAATATAAGTGAATCGGGGAGCGGGACCACACAACAAAAATTAGGGTTTCCCATGCAGTAACATCCCTAAAACCAATACGTCAGTAAAAGAGATACCAAGGGACTAGGGTGCAAGGTTAACATCCCAAAAGAAACCTAGGGGACAAGAGCACAAACCTAGACCACTCTTTCTGCTGAATCCCCCCCTTAATCCATGCCCAAAGTTTCCATGATATTAAACTAGAATATTCAATTACCAAATAACAAGGCATACATTTAGTTTGGGAGCCCCACCTTCAAACATATGATCATGAGAGATGGGTGAGGGACCACATGGTTGGCCAGGTGGCAAAGAAATGGCACATCGAACTAGTTGGTGGCTGCGAGGGGTTGTTGGCTGTCAGCTGAGGACCATCATGGAGAAAATTTTTCTTCTAGGGATATCACCCACAAAATGGTGGGTAACATCTAGCTCCAACTGAGACATGATCTCTCGGAAAGTGGGCAAAAGCTACTCGAACAGGAGGTCATGAGAATGCCAACAATCTTTTGGTTACCGTAGACCTATTACCTGCACATATCAAAGACTAAACCCATGGGGCAACATGTTTTTATGGTGTCTTATGATCACCCATGCTTAATGTTAGGCCGTAAAATCAACAGAAAAAATAAAATATGCAAATTTTAATCTAAATGCAGCTAATCTACCATGAGAAATATCATATGTCATTAGTTCTAATGCAAAAATCAACATGCAATGCATCCTACCCAAACATGCATATGGTACAAAACTAATACTAAGTGTGCAATGCATCCTACCCAAACATGCATATGGTACAAAACTAATACTAAGTGTAATCATAAAGCCAGTGCAACCAACATATCATCAAATCAATATAAATATGTTGGCCTATATGATTACTCATGTAGCAAATGCCAAAGCGAATGTGGACAGAATCACATGGATGATAAGGCCAGTGGGAGGTAGGAAAATAGAATTCCCATACATGGATGATCACGTGAGAAGAGGAAAGAAAGGATGTAATCTAGTCCAAGAGATCATCTCTTCTAGCCAAAATATAGAGATGTCAATGATTAGGCTCATAAACTTTTGATAGATGGCAACCTCAGGCATATTATTTCTATTATGGTCCTAATCATTTATGTCATGTTTTATGGCCTCTATAGGATTATGATTAGTAGGCAAGGGCAACTGATGAGATGGAAAAACACAAGTAGCTTTCCCATGATGATCATACTGAAAAGGGGGGATTATAAATTGATCATGATCTTAAGGGTGTGTCAAAGGAGATAAAGTATAGTCAATGAGGGGTTCTTCCTTGACACCATACTCAGAAGGGGGAAGGGCTCATGGTCACTCGAGATCATTTGAAAAGGGGTGAGGGAATCACTTGTGGAAGACTTGAAGTGATGAAAAAAAGGATAAGGCAAAGGGGAGGGTGGTTTTTCCTCCTCAAAATCATCCTTTTCATGTAAGGGAAAATAATGGCCCTTCTTCTCAAGGGTATCGATGGTTATGTCATCATAAATAATGCTGGAGAGAAAGGGGAGACCACTCTCAACCTCATCTTCCTTGTCGGTGTCATAAATGGGAGCACAATCAAATTGAGGACCAACAATTTCCCATTTCTCCTTTTCAATGTGGAAGTAATCTTCAATGTCATCTTCCAAGGGGCTAATGGGGTCACCTTCTTCAAGGTTCTCAAAAGGAGATTCATCGAGAGTAATATCCTTGAGAAAGGTAAGGTTAGTCTCAACTTCACTTTCCATGGACTCATCCTTCCCAACACATATGTTCTCAAAATCATTCTTTTCATCATGTGGACCCAAGGAGGACTCATCTTCCCATTCATCACTTAGATTCTCAAGGTCTTGATGATGCTCGATGAAGCCTTCCTCTTGAATGCTCAATGTGGGGCATACTTGAAAATGCCTAAGAAAGCCATCAACGAACTCCTCAATAGATGAGATGCTCCTAGGTTCGTGATTTTGCAACCATGAGTTATGACCATAGAGAGAACTAAAGAATAACAACATAAGGACATCCTGGTGGACCACTTTCTCCTTTGAAGTATGTGCATTAAATCTTTCCACATGGTCAATTGTGGAGCTTGGGTCACCATCAAACACGGGTACCCCACGTACCATCCTTCCTGTGACATGATTGGGGTGCCCAGGGACGCTAGCGATGTCCAAAGCAGGAAAATCATCAAAGAAAGACACCCTACTTCGGGTATACATGTAAATTTTGTAGGAGTCGCCAAGGTGATTTTAAAGATGCCTAGAAAAATGCTTGCTTCACCCTACAAGCATCGACCTTAAAGTTCAATGAAGAAATAGGGCTTCTTCCAATGGAGTTGACAATAATGATATGTCAATATGTTGTATGGGAAACAAAACACAAGTTTCGTGTCCCCGGCAACGGCGCCAAAATGTTACCGCTCAAACTAGCAGGGGGTCCTAGAGGGGCACTTGCTAGGTCAAGAGCAACAATGAAGCTAAAGCCCACTGTCACCACAGCTAAAGCTTCCTACTCTTTATGGACTTTCACCGATGGGAGGAGACCCGATATATAGAGAATCACTTATGAAGGATAGATCAACTAAGATGGATGTGAAGTGATCTCGATGACCCTTTCCTACGAGAGACTCAAGAGTGGGACTTGCTTGCTTTTTAAGCAAGGTGTAGGGTTCTCTATGATAGGGGAATAGGGATTTGAGGGCTTGGCTTAGGGAATGTGACTCGTAAAGGAGTTTCCTAAACCCTAAAATCCTTGTGGAACTTGGTTTCCCAAGTGGTTTTAGAAGAGTTGACTTTGATAAGATATGGGACCACACGGGACCAAGTGGACCCAAGTTAGGTCAAGAGGAGAGAGTTTAGCAACCAATGAAGAGTTTGACCTAATTAGGGAGAGGAAAGGGATCAAGGAATGAATTTTCAATGAAAGGCAATGTAAGGATCCCAGTGAGGTTTCTAGCCTAAGGGAAACAAGGGGCAAGAATTGGTCTTTGAGCTAGGGCTTGCGATATCTCAAGATCCAAGCATCGAAATCCCATGAAATTTGGAGGGCTTCTTGAGGACACATGAGCGCAGTTGTGGACCAAAAATCGAAGTATTTAGATGGCTCCCCAGGTGACCTAGAGGACTAGACCTAGAGAAGAGGAAAGGGGAGAAGGAAAATAGGTTTCAGGTGATCACCTTTGGGTGGACCAGTGCCTAATTCTTTGGGGAGATTGGAGTCAGGTAGCATTATGACTATGGACCTTTGAATTTTCTAGGTCAAGGAGGCCTCAAAGACAACCTCGCTTGGCACTAGGGCAGCACCAAAAGCAACTTCAAAGACTTTATATTTCATTTTTCAAGGTAAATGGCTTGTCAAGATGAATTTCAGTAATGAAACATCCCTAGGAACATTCATTATGCATGGCCCATACATGAAGCATTCCCTATCTAGAAACAAAATTCCCATAACTTCGCATAAGAGATGCAGCAAATAAGCCCTAGTATAGAGAAAACCCAGCAACAATGTATGTGACAAAATTAGAAAGAAAGTATAGCATTAAAATGTACTTACATGTATAAGAATATATCCAACAATCCAAAAACTTGCCAACAAGAAGCTCCAAGACATATGAAAATTATCCAAACATCAAAATTCATTCCATGCTCCAAAAATTCATCCTCCAAGAAGGATAGCGAAAATCTCTAAAGAGATACTAGTTCCAAATCCAAGTGATGATGCTAAAATGAATTCACATCACTTGTATTTATACTCTTCTAATGAGTTTGATTTAGTTAATTAGGCCTACATTAGCACCTACAATAAAATAATGTGCAAAATAACTAACTTTTGGTGATAAGCCCACCAAACTAGCTCATAAACAAAAGAATAAGCCTCTCAAGAGGTCGAATAATGAATAGTGCATGTCGTTGGGCCTTGGAGGGTGCCTAATGGAGTCCATGTGTGCCATAATGTGTAGTTGAACTCCCAAAAGCAGTGGACAAGGGGTTGGCCCCTTGTAATTACCTGTGGTGCTCCAAATGACATGTGGGGGCAAACAAGTGTCCTCATGGGTCTCGAAACAAATCAAAGATGCTTGTAGATCACCTGCAAGGGCTAAGGATGATAGTGTAGGTAATGCCACATCATCGTGCAAGCCCTGGATCATCTACCAAGTGTATGGTGCAAATTTGGGGCCAGCTAGGCATGATGGATCATGTGCATCTTCCCCGTCCAATAAGTGAACCACGAGCAATCTCTGAATTCCATAGTGGGCTTTGGCATGTGCTAATGTCTCCCAGCTTCAAATAAGGTTAACCAGGCATCCTATTAGGTGGTTTCTACCTCTAAAGTGGGTGGTATGTCCATGGTACATCCTTCAAATGGTGGTGGCATGTGGCATAATGATGGAATGGAGTAGGGAATGAAAGGGGACAACCTAGATCACATGCCATGGTACAAGGGTAGCTAATAAAAGGGAAGCCCACACTTGGGTAAATAATGTGTAGGAGGGAGCAATCGTGGTGCATGAGTTACCCCGACCTTGATTTTTCCACCCTTCTTCATATGCCTTTTGCCTTTTTATGATTTTCTTTGGTTAACTGCTCGGGGCTCTAGGTAATGAGAGCATGATGCGTAAATTATAGCAGTGGATACACCCTTATAAGGTGGGGCAGTTCATCGCCCACCAGGGGTTGGGACAATCATGTGTTCTTGAATGATAAAGGAGGCTCATCAAGGGCCCTGTAGGAACCAAGGTGTTGGCCATGGAATGGGGTAGGGCTCATGTCATGGTTTTTGCCCACGTGCTAAATGCTTTTGTCCTGACCATCTTTTGCATTTTGCGGTACAATTTCCTGTTGAATGCAGCCAATTATGCTTTTTCTTTTTCTTTTAGTTGCATCAACCTTCGAGCATCATTCCAAATTCGACTCAAGATGTGGGGCAAGGAGAGGGGGTGGCTAACCCTATGTGGACCCAGGTGGGAGGAGAGACGATTGGGGGTGAATGAGCGGAAGAGGAGTAATATAAGAGAATCGGGGAGTGGGACCACACAACCAAAATTAGGGTTCCCCATGTAGTAACATCACTAAAATCAATAGGTCAGTAAAAGAGATCCCACGGGACTAGGGTGCAAGGTTAACATCCCAAAAGAGACCTAGGGGACAAGAGCACACACCTAGACCACTCTTTCCGCTAAATCCCCCCATTAATCCATGCCCAAAGTTTCCATGATAAATAAACTAGAATACTCAATTGCCAAATAACAAGGCATACCTTTAGGTTTGGGAGGCCCACCTTCAAACATACATGAGAGATGGGTGAGGGACCACATGGTTGGCTCAAGTGGCGGAGAAATGGCACATCGAGCTAGTTGGTGGTTGCAAGGGGTTGTTGGCTACCGGCTGAGGACCATCATGGAGAAATTTTTTCTCCTAGGGATATCACCCACAAAATGGTGGGTAACCGGGCCTAAGGAAAAATGAACATACTCTTTATTGAGCCCTAATTTTACACCTTTTTATTATAGATTCCGGGGCTTTTTCTTATTGTTGTTATAAACTATTTGCTTGTTGCAATTTTTGGTTTAAAATCCTAGTTTATGACATCCAAGTATAATTTCTTGATTGTATGTTTTTGAGAACTTAATTGAGCCTCTATTGGTTGACCTAAGCATCTAGATTGAGCCACAAGAAACCTTGAATGCACAATCTTGGAATTATACCTTAATCCACCCAAAACCTTGATTGTTATATCCTTATTCAAAGGCGAAATATTGTTGTAGAACCATTAGGGGGCATCTAGTTTAAGTTGAATTGGGTTATTTGATCCCTAGGATCTATTAAGGAAGCCTCCCTTGTGTTGGACTGTATCCATCACTAAAATGAGGGGAGTTGTTGCTAAGGTGACAGTTGTGGCACTCCCTTTGTTGTGCTCATCTAGGTTGCTTAGTGAGTATTTGCACTAAAGTGCTAGATTTTGCGGTAACAATTACCTTTCATATGTCTTTGAGTTTATTGGTGGAAATGTTTGTGTATCTTCATTTCTTAATTAGAATTGGTTGCCATCTTCATTATCATTTTGTGAGCTCACCTTTCATGCATGTTTGGAGGTCTTCATTCATTAAGGTTCCTCAAAAGTATTTTCTGTATTAGTGGAGAGCAAGATAGGATTGTTGTAGCATGTTAACTCCATCTTCTTTACTTCTTAATCACATAGGACAACAACCCTGCTACTTTTATCCTTTAACTACTCTTTAATGGATCGACACTAGTTTTGGTCCATACATCACCTTATTCTGAAAAACTATATTGCATATTTTTGTTTTGCTCAACTTCATTCTTCATTTGTTAAAATTGGCAACTAGGGTCAAACTCCATGTGGGTCATCTTATTTATGGCAGCTGATATTTTTCTTGGATTCCTCTCTTCAAGAGGTGTAGGATTGATTTAAAGATCATTCGATTCTGACATGTATTTATGGAGATATGAATTTATTTATATTATTTGACAATTTGTCAAGGTCAGACAGCAACCAAATAACCCCCAGCTCAACCTCAACATTGCATTTAAATAGAGGAGGCCTCAAGTCATTTGTTATACACATCTCTCATGATCTCTCTCCACTCGTTTGGGTTTGGTGGCAGGAGAGGTCAAGTGGGAGATCTAGTCGTTGTCCTAGAGAGGAGATCTAGGTCTGGCCACAGTCAAAGGGAAGGCTCCTATATGTTGTCAAGAGGAGCTAAGGGAGGCCCTTATTCCGCAGCAAGGAGACCCTAATACGAAGCTAGAGGAGGAGCCCTAATCCGTTGTCCAAAGAGGCTCTTATACGCAACAAAAGGAGACCTTAATCTGCAGTCAAGTGAGGCCCTAATCCATTGTTAAAAGGGAGCCCTAATACGCATCGAAAAGAGATCCTAAGCCGCAGCAAAGGATGCACTATATGCAGCAAGAAGAGAGGCCCTAATCCGCAGCAGAAGGACCCTTAACATAAGCATGAAGAAGCATGGAAATCTATGTGTGTTGTAGGTGACAGCATGTCAAATAAGACACTTATAAACCATGACTTGAGGACTGTTAGCAAGGCTGGGAATTCGCTGTCATAAGGAGAAGTAGCGTGTTGTAGAAGTCTGCTCTCAAGGCCGAGTTTGTTGGGCAGTAGGCCGAGTTTAGGAGTGGGCAAGGTATTGTTGTTTGGGGTAACTGTTTCGGCCTGTTGGAGGTGAACGCAGTTACAGCGAGCTGCTTTGCTAGGCTGCAAGCCATAGCAAGCAGCTTAGGTTGCAATGTTAAGGTGGACAATATTTGCTAGAGGCAGCATGGCATAAGAGAAGACTCTCCCAGATGGACCGCAGCTCTAGGAGGGCTTAGTTTGCTGACAGCGTAGAGGGTTGAGGGTTGCATATTGTGCCCTAACTAGATTTGCAGGAGCAGCAAGCAAACAATGGAAGTGAGCAGCATTTTGTGGAGAAGTGTTGGGTCAATGTGTTGACTGGATTGAATCGTGATTGCAGCAGCTTGTTGCTACCATGTGGAGGATCTTCCTAACAGCGAAAAAGATGCATTGAGCTTACTATTGAAGGCCAATGTTGGTATGGTTTGACCAAGCCACTTAGCGGAAGATTTCAATCATGTTTGACCAGCATTGACTTCTCTAGTCAAGGCCTTATCTGCTGTTGTTATTAAATATTAGTTTTGTACATTTGTACTATCTCTCTCTGCTGAACTATTGAAGAATATAGGAAGATTTGATCAAGGGTTTCCCCACATTGGGGTTTGTCCCTGGCTGGTGCCACATCTTGTGTCCTCTTGTCTTGGCTTGTCTTCTACTGTTTATGTTTATG
Organism: Pinus tabuliformis; assembly: GCA_031772625.1. NCBI lineage: Eukaryota > Viridiplantae > Streptophyta > Pinopsida > Pinales > Pinaceae > Pinus > Pinus tabuliformis. Next base: position 340,673,407 of record CM062807.1, on the reverse strand, counting down.
TTCTATCTGCATTTTACTATGTGATTGCTAATCTGGATATTGATATTGAGCTAAGAAGAAAATTGAAGTAAATTGCTCTTAAGCATAGAACATACCGAAAATTAACATGGTATCAGAGGTGAGGTGAAGACAAAGCCCAAGCAAGAGTGAAAGAGCAATCATCGAAGACAGTTGGAAAGGACAAAAGGCTCAATGGGTTCCTCATCCCACTTTCCCACTGAAGACAAGCTACGTGAAAAGTCAGACTATCACGAATCGAAGATGTCTCTTGATATGACATTGGAAGAAAAAAGGAATGGTGGAGCAAGAATATGCCTTCTAATAGAGGCAACCCCTCTGCTTTCTCCACTCATGCCAAAAGGAGAAATAATGCAGGGTCTAAAGGTCACTTCAATGGAAAGCCTGGATATAAGGGTGGAAGAGAGGGCAGGTGCTTTGTTTGCAATAAGTTTGGCCACTATGTGAGGGAGTGTCCAAATAGAAGGGACACATCACATGATGAAGATCACAATCACCCCAGGGGCAACTTCATCAACAATGATCGAAGGAATGACAGGTGCAATGGCAAAGGCAAAAGGAATGCGGGACATCAAGGAAATGATCGACCCTCCAAGAAAGCTAGGAACTCCAGGTATGAAGAATCAAATGTTGTTAATAAGCAAAAGGAGTATTAGCTTATATCGACCCTATCCACCACTTCTCCTCCGAACACTTTGGGAAATTGGCTTATTGATAGTGGTGCTTCAAGGCACTTCTCCGGATACAAGGAAGCTCTCTCTAATCTGATAGAGAAGGAAACAATCTTGGAGATTATTCTCGGAGACGTTGCCACCTATCTCGTAAAGGGTGCAGGGAATGTTACCCTTCAATTGAATCAGGGTAACTTGATTCATTTACAAGAATTTCTATATGTACCTAATCTCAAGAAGAACCTAATGTCCATTTCGACAATGGAAGACAAAGGTTTCAAGGTGGCACTCATCGATGGAAAGGTACGTGTTTGGAAAAGGAATTTTAAAGATGGTATTACTCTTGGGTTCAGGGTTGGCACTTTGGATCAAGTTGCAAGAAGTCCATTGGGGACCATGTCTTGTGACACATCTCTTCAATCTGAACTATGGCACTAGAGGTTTGCCCATCTTCATTACAATACCCTACCCAATGTGAGATAGATAGTGACAAGGATGTTTGAGTTCAAAGAAGAGCATGAAGGTATATGTCCGGGATGTACCGAGGGATAGCTTACAAGGGAACTATTCCCCTCAAGTAATAGCAAGACCACAGATGTGGAACAACCTGAGGGGTTTGAGTTTCATGACCAGGAATCTCATGTATACAAGTTGAAGAAAGCTCTCTATGAGTTGAAGCGAGCACCCCGGGCTTGGTTTGAGAGGATTGACAGTTATTTGATGAAGTTGAGATTCACTAGGAGTGAAGCCGATCCAAACCTTTACCTTAAGGTTGAAGAAGATAATCCTCTCATACTGGTACTTTAGATGGACGACCTCTTTCTGACAGGTGCAGACCCTCTCATTTACAAACATAAGAGGGAGTTGGATTCCGAATTTGGAATGGTGGACCACAAGCCTGTGACTACCCCGATGGAGCTTAACTTTAAGAAGTTATGCAGTAGTGCTACCGGACCTGAATTGGGTAATGCCTCTGAGTATCGTCAACTCATAGGAGCACTGATGTTCTTGGTGAACTCCCATCCAGATATATATTTTGCAATTAACACGTTGAGCCAATATATGGTTGAGCCTCATCACACACATTGGATTGGTGCCAAAAATCTTCTGAGATATCTTCAAGGCACAACCACTCAGGGACTGAGATACACTGCCAAACATGTGAGGCTGCATGGTTATTCTGATGCTGATTGGGCAGGCAGTGTGATGGATTGCAAGAGCACTTCTAGGTGCTATTTCTCTTTGGGTTCTGCTTCGATATCCTGGATGAGCAGGAAGCAGAAGTTGGTTGCTTTGAGCACCGCTGAGGCTGAATACATAACTGCGAGTATAGCCTCCTGTGAAGCTATCTGGTTGTGGAGGCTCTTCAATGAGTTGTTTGGACATGTGTTGGATACCACCGTGATCCTCTGCGACAACCAGAGTGGGATCTAATCGTCGGAGAATCCCGTATTTCATGATCGCTCCAAGCATATAGACATCATGCACCACTTTATCCAGGATATGGTACAACAAGGAGAAATAAGGCTCCATCATATTGGGACTGATGAGCAGGTCGCCTATATTCTAATGAAGCCCCTGGGAAAGGTCAAATTCTTGAATTTCTGAGAACGACTAGAAGTTGTGGAGAGACCCTCTCCTGAGGGTCCTGTATGATATGGACATTGAGCTCTGGGAGCTCCGAGGGGCTTGGGGGTACTTCTTGGAGCGATGAGCAACCATAGGGTGAGTGGTTCAGCCTTCCCCTAGTGGTTTTCTATGTAGGCAGGATGAGTGGTTCATCCTTCTCCTGCTAAGACACAATCATAGGGTGAGTGGTCCAGCCTTCCCCTAGTGATTTGTTGTGTACAGGGTGAGTGGTTCAGCCTTCCCCTAAGATACCCTATGGCGACATGTAGGCAGGATAAGTGGCTCATCCTTCTCCTGCTAAAACATCCTACCCATGCAGTTTGGGACTCATGGGAAGTACCTCTCCTCTGGCCAATCAGTAGGGAAATGAGGATAGGGACCATAGTACTATCGGTGAACGCATCCTGTACTACCATACTCCCTATGCTAGGATGATATTGATCTAGGATCAATTGGAACTGGCTTCGAGTCAGTAAGAGTGGTATGAGACACTTTCTTTATTTGGAACTGATTTCGGATCAGTAAGAGTGGTATGAGACACTCTCTTTATTTGGAACTGATTTCGGATCAGTAAGAGTGGTATGAGACACTCACTTTATATGGGACTGACTTCGGCTTAGTAGAGAATGGTATGATACATTCTCAATCACTTCTTCTTCTTCATAGTTCAGCAGAGCAGAGCAGGGCAGGGCACTGCATTAATGCCAGAGATAGTACAGACTGGAAAATGGATTAGCTGATGAAGTTCTCCCTAGTTGAGAGGGAGTGTTAAAATTGGAAACTAGGGCCAAACTCCATGTGGGTCATCTTATTTATGGCAGCTAATATTTTTCTTGGATTCCTCTCTTCGAGAGGTGTAGGATTGATCTAAAGATCATCCGATTCCGACATGTATTTATGGAGATATGAATTTATTTATATTATTTGACAATTTGTCAAGGTCGGCCAGCAACCAAATAACCCCCAGCTCAACCTCAACGTTGCATTTAAATAGAGGAGGCCTCAAGTCATTTGTTACACACATCTCTCATGATCTCTCTCCACTCGTTTGGGTTTGGTGGCAAGAGAGGTCAAGTGGGAGATCTAGTCGTTATCCTAGAGAGGAGATCTAGCCCTAGCCACAAATCTAAAAGGAGTCATAGCCACAGTCACAAGCAAGCCCTAGCCGCAGTCATGAAGAAAGCCCTAGCCGCAGGTGAAGAGGAGACTTAGCTGCAGTTGAAGGAGAGCTCTAGCAGCAGTTAAGGAAGAGGTTTGGCCACAGTCAAAGGAGGCCTAAATCTGCAGTCAAAGGGAAGGCTCTTATACGCTGTCAAGAGGAGCTAAGGGAGGCCCTTATTCCGTAGCAAGGAGACCCTAATACGGAGCTAGAGGAGGAGCCCTAATCTGTTGTTAAAAGGGAGCCCTAATACGCAGCTAAAAGAGATCCTAAGTCGCAGCAAAGGATGCACTATATGCAGCAAGAAGAGAGGCCCTAATCCGCAACAGAAGGACCCTTAACATAAGCATGAAGAAGCATGGAAATCTATGTGTGTTGTAGGTGACAGCATGTCAAATAAGACAGTTATAAAGCATCAGTTGAGGATTGTTAGCAAGGCTAGGAATTCGGTGTCATAAGGAGAAGCAGTGCGTTGTAGAAGTTTGCTCTCAAGGCCAAGTTTGTTGCGCAGTAGGCCGAGTTTAGGAGTGGGCAAGGTATTGTTGTTTGGGGTAACTGTTTCGGCCTGTTGGAGAACGCAGTTATAGCTAGCTGCTTTGCTACGCTGCAAACCATAGCAAGCAGCTTAGGTTGTAGTGTTAAGGTGGACAATATTTGCTAGAGGCAACATGGCATAAGGGAAGACTCTCCCAGGTGGACCGCAGCTCTAGGAGGGCTTAGTTTGCTGACATCATAGAGGGTTAATAGATTGGCAGGAGAAACGAGCAAACAGTGGAAGTCAGCAGCATTTTATGGAGGACTGTTGGGTCAATGTGTTGATCGGATTGAATCATGATTGCAGCAGCCTGTTGCTACCATGTGGGGGATCTTCCTAACAACAAGAAGGATGCATTGAGCTTACTATTGAAGGCCAATGTTGGTTGTGTTTGACCAAGCCACTTAGTGGAAGATTTCAACCATGCTTGACCAGCATTGACTTCTTTGGTCAAGGCCTTATCTGTTGTTGTTATTAACTATCAATTTTGTATATTTGTACTTTCTCTCTCTGTTGAACTATTGAAGAATATAAGAAGATTTGATCAAGGGTTTCCCCACATTGGGGTTTGTGCCTGGCTGGTGCCACATCTTGTGTCCTCTTGTCTTGGCTTGTCTTCTACTGTTTATGTTTATGTTCTATCTACATTTTACTATGTTATTGCTAATTTGGATATTGATATTGAGCTAATAAGAAAATTGAAGTAAATTGCTCTTAAGCATAGAACATACCGAAAATTAACATCATTTCAACTTGAGCTTCCATTGCATAACTTTACCAATCCTACTCTAACAATAACCCACTTGAGCCAACCCAAAGTGAGAATGGGAGTTATTGTCATGATTGTTACCCACCAAAATGTGGGCAACACAGGAGAAAAAAAATTCTCTCATTTGTCAGCCATCCAACCTATAGCCTTATGATGGTACTCAGATAACTTTACCTTAGAGCTCTCCACTTATGCTCTGGTCAGTGCTCTCTCCCATCTAGCATGCTTCTTTAAGGAAGGTGGGTCATCTATTGGAAGGTACGCTAACCATTTTTGTAATCATGTGCTTCATTTAATTTTTTGGGTCATACTAATATGGACCACAGGCCAAGTTTGATAATTGACCACTCTTGATTGTGCCCTTGTTCCCATGCTTCACTTGGGAGGTTATCCTTTGCCCCTAATCCAGTGTGACCCCCACTAAGGTCCTACCTTCAAGAGGGGCACTAATAGGAGTCACTAATTAAGTAGCATGCCCAAGGTAATCCATACTTACCACATTCCACATTTCCCTTATTGTCCACTTCCATTCTTTGGGTTGTTTGTCATTTGTCATTGGGACCGATACCTTATATCCTCATCTCTGAGTCAATGCCCATAAATTTTCCCTAAGAGGTTGATGCAGTTGAAAGAATAATAAAAACATATGAAGCCAAATCTAAAGAAAAAAATGCAAAAGGTGGTTGGGACATGGTAAGTTCGTAGGCAAAATTCTAGCATTAGCTCTACCCCCCCCCAAACAAACAATAGCCATCACCCAGTTCCTCAGCATTTCATGCTCTATCTAAAAGGAACTTTTTAATGTTCCAACTCCGATGAGCAAGAAACTGCTACATCTTAAGGGGTATTGGAAAAGCATAAAGCAAGCTTGATCTCCTAAGCTATGCAAGAAAGAAAGATAAATCATTAAAGTAAAAGGCACACCTGAGGGATGGAAAAAGCAGGTCGAGGAAAGTGGTAACTCATACCTCCACAATTGTTCCCTCTTCTCATTATAATACTTAAAGATGTTGGACCTCCTTCAGCTAGTACCATGGTTGTGGCCACCTTCCTTGATGTCTTTCCCACGCCATTACCCCCATTATCGCATGCATCTACGAATTGATGGATCTACCTGTGAAATGTCCTTCCCATTGGGCGCTGGAAGCACCTAATAGGACTAAATACATAACCATTCTTAACACAAGTGTGGCAACTTGCTTACAAAATCCTGAGCTAGGAAGACATTGGAAGGCAAGGTTTGTGTGAACTATTTTGTGCCCCTAACATTGAATAAGGTCCACTATGATACTTTAATGGTTGTTATCCCTGATGATGTTGATCTCACTTGATATTGAGGGTTTGTTTCAAGTGGTTCATTACTCATGCAAAAAAGATCCTTTCAAGGATGACTTGACACATATCTAGCACCATTTAGAGGACGTTTTTCCATTCTTAAGAGCAAAGTTGAACTTGCAGCCCCAACATTTCCCTCCTAAGATGAACGTTGGGCTTTAAGGAGCCTCCACATGGTTGAAACCCGCTTGCAACACCTCCAAACGTTGAAATGTTGTAACAAGTGGCCAAGGCATTGGCTTATTTGATGATGTGCCCAAATGGACCCAAGATGCCCCCAAGTTGGCATTGACCTTTTTTTATGGACGTTGCCTTGTTTCAAAACCCAAATGATGATGGAGATCACTGGGATGACTTGGGATGATAGCAAATCATGCCTAGATACAAACACTTTCCTTAGAGCTTGCCATGTCATTCCCACTTGCCCTAAAAGGGTGACATGAGGTGACGTTTGCACACTTAGACACTTAGGCCTATGCAAAAGTACCTACCCACCCTACAAACATCAACACTCCCTCTTAGCGACGAAGGTACATCCTGAAGAGCTCCCTAGAACTAGATATCCCTCTGGGCCTAGCACAATGTCCCATGCATCATCCTTTACCATGGATTTCCTCCAAACCTCATGGTCTGCTATGTCTTCAAGGACGCTATTTATTAGTGTCGTATAGTTCAAAAACTTCTTTGAAGCCCTATTGTCCCTAAATGTGCTTCTAGGAGCCCCCACATGCTCCTAAGCATCTCCCAATATGTGTTCAAACCACCTAGGTCTCCCGATGGAACTAGAAAGTGCTACTAACTCTCCCCCACATGAAGGTTGAGTCCCTAAACTAGAAGTCCTTGCATGTTGCTCTACCTTTAGAGCCCCCTGCTCCTCGTCCTTTGTCATTGTTGGTGGCAACTCATGAGACTTCTTGGATGCCAAAATCTCCTTGAACTTAACATCCATGCTCCCAACTGTCTTCCCATACACAGTATGAAGATCCTATAAGCTTTTGACGTCTCATTATATCCCACAAATGTGCCCTTCTATCTTGAAGGCTCCAACTTCGTTCCCTTCTCCACAAGAACATAGATGTAAACTAGACAATCAAAGATGCGCACATACCCTATCTTTGGCTTCACCACTGTGAATGCCTCCTCAGGAGTCTTATACCCCAATATCCTGTGGAGATTGTTATCACAAAATTTAGCAGGCCTAGTGTAAAGCCCCACTAGGAAATCTAGGTCTTATGGCAGCAAGATATCAACCACCATTGTCACCTCAGTGGCTTCTCTCCAGCTATTTAGTGGTGAATTAAATCCCACAAGGGAGGCTTTCCTATAAAGATGATCGAAGGATATTTAATTAAGAAAGGCTAATGGTGATGCAAGGTCTAATGATTGGAGGAAGGTATTGGCAGAGCCTATAAAGTCTAAGATAAGATTTACAAAATTTCAAGTACTCTTCCTTAAGACCTTTGTAATTTAGAAAAGGGATGTTATAAGTTAGAGTTTGAAAGATATGCAAAATTAGGGCACATGATGGCATATAGCAGCGCTAGAAAGCCTACCAATGATGGATCAACAAAGGATCAGGACTATCAAAGGGGTAGACTAGGTTGACGGCAAACAATATAGTTTTATTGTTGAAAAATCCATAAAACAACAATCAATATGATGATACCACCCCTATTTTAGGGTTGTAATATGCAACCAATGCTAGATTTTGCCTTTTTCAAGTTTATTAGATGCAATCCATTTAATAGGGTAGTAACACATAACTATTAAATTGTTGAAAATCCAAATTTAGGCTAACCCTAGCCCTAGTTACCAAGAAAAAGAGAAAAGTATAGAATTTAGAGTTTGATCAAAACCTACTAGACTAGTGTCTTGATCTAACTGGGCAATGGAGTCTTTTATGGAAAAATTTATGAAAAGGGCCTTGATGAAGAGGGTGATAAAAAGGTTATCTCCACTTAGAAACCCTAGTGAATTCCTTTAACGAGAGATTTTAAGTTCAAGGGATGCATATGTCAAAGTTCTCTTGAAGGATTCAAGGAAAACAATTTTACATACCTTGAAGAATTAAGAATTCAAGAAAAATATTGCAATTTTAACATGGCTCACATAGAAACTTTAATTCACATAATATAGCATACAAAATGGAAGAAAATCATCAATAAACTTACAACATTCCACAAGAATCTATTCAATCGGCCCCAAAGAAGTCTCCCCATGCAAAAATTCCCTTCAAAGGACAATTCGCTCTATGAAATCACAAGGCATCCAAGTAGAAAGAGACCAATAGCTAGTGCGCACTTTTAAAGACAGAGAAGTGTGATGAACGATGATCATGAAGTGAATGAGAATCCCCTCTATTTATATGAGGGTAACCAAGTCTCATTTTATTAATTTTACAAGTAAAAACCCTAAAGCAAGTTTACTTGAGCATTCAACTAGGTCAAAGGTCACAAGCCAACCTTGAGATAGCTCTAAAACATAATAAAATGCCAAAAATAACCCACACATGTGGGAATAAATGCTCTCCACCATGACATCATCCTCCAAGAATGATCAATAATGCATTGAGCAAGTGATGAAATGGTCCAAGAGTGCTCCTCATTCCAAGAAATCCTTAAAATGCATGTGCACATCTCCAAAAGGCACTTCCTCCATTGTAATTTCATCCATAAAGAAGCCTAAGTCACCCTTCCAAGGATATAATCAAGCGAGGTCAATCATCCATTTTACCCCACAATTCATATTAATATGCCTGTAACATTAAATGAAAGCACATGAATGCTAAAATGGTAAGAGCACCTTTTAATAGATGACCCACCTTCCTTCAAGAAGAACGCTAGATGGGAGAGAGCACTAACCCAAGTAATAGGTGGAGAATTCTAGCATAATGCTATGTAAATACCATCACGGGGTTGTTGATTTTGGTTGGATAGCAATGAAATGAAGAGAAAAAATTTCTCCTATGGGTTACCCGCTTTTGGGGGGTACTCTTGTTTTGCACATATACTACAGTGTTACATGCCTCTACTCAACGAAACATAAACAACTCCTAGTCATGTAGTATAACCTTCGCAGAACCAATGATGGACCAGTTCTTTCTCTCCACAACCCCATTTTGTTGTGGGTTGTACGAGACTGTCATCTCCCTCTTGATCCCTTCCTCCTTGCAATAATCCTTGAAGTCATTAGAGGTGTACTCTTCCTCATTGTCCAACCTCAAGACCTTGATCTTCTTGACTGTTTGGTTCTCTACATGGGCCTTGAATTCCCAGAATCAACTAATGGCTTTATAATTGGTCTTCATGAAGAAGATCTAGGTTTCACTAGAATAGTCATCCATGAACATGACATAGTAATGTGCTCCTTGTACTGATGCCACTGACAACCAACATACATCTGAGTGCACGAGATCCAAGATCCCCTTGGACCTACTCTTGCTGCTCAGAAAAGAAGTGTTGGCATTCTTTCTAGGTGCACACCCTCTAAACATGCCTTGCTACTCGATGCTAAAATCTAGGAGACCAGTGATAATCTCCCTTAGAATCAACAATGCCCTGTAATACAAGTGTCCCATCCTCTTACGCCATAGCTCACATAGTTTGTCATTGTCTTGTACCAATGCCTAAATAGGTTTGCCCATCAACCTGTATAAGTTGCTCTCTCTAACCCTAATGCCCATTGTTGTGCATGGGCTAGACTCCTTTGGATGAATGATCACATCCCCATTCTTGAACATGACCTCATATCCTTTGTCCTCGATCATTGAAACTGAGATCAAGTTCTTTTGTATTCCTCGTACAAATAGCACATACGTGACTTCCAATGTCCCCCCTGACTCCAGTAGAAACTTAATGGTTCTAACCCCCTCCACTACATACTTAACATCATTATCAAGCTCCATGGGCAAATATGAGTCACTCTTTGTCAAACTATTAAATAGCTCCCATGCCTCTGTCATGTGGCGTGATGCACCATTATCCAAGTACTAAGCACTCCTTGTGATGGTGTTGGTAGATAGACAAGAGACAAATGAGAAGTTCTTCTACAACTTCACTGCAAAGTCATCAAGTTGAACTTTTGTTGATGTTATTGCCTACTGTAATTTCCCCTTCCCTTCTTCTTCTTTAGCCATTAAAAAGCATAGTGCCTATTCTTGTGGCAAATGAAGCACTTGAGCTTGCTCAAGTCCTTCTTCTTCCTTGGTTGAGAGGTTGGCCCATCAATATTACCTTTGGAACCCTTCCCTTTGCTCTTCTTGGCCATATGGACCAGGGCCAAGTTTTCCTCTCCATCTCCCTACTTACTGGCCTTAGACTCCTCGCAAATCTCTTACTAGATGTAAGCATCCCAAAGCCTCTCCCAATTGGGGAGGTGCTCTCGAGCGTAGATCCCCTTGACAAATGGTTCCCATGACTTGGAAAAATCATTCAGTGCCATGTTTCGAGCTCTACGTCCTCAGTCCTCCACTTTTCCCCAAATGGCTACAAGTTGATCTCGTGTCTAGGTGATCTTCCTGAAGTAACTGGTAATGTTATCAAATCTTGACATCTAGATGGATCTAAGTTTGTTTCTCGATAATTTTCATGTTCATGTTGTCACTATGGAGTAGGTCCACTAGAGCTTTGAACATCTCCTTGACCAACTACTTTTTTGTCAAGTGTGGGATCAAATGATCCTTCACAACATCCATGATAATCCTTTATGGTATGATGTCCTCCTTTACATGAGGTGCCTTATTTGTTAGATTTGTCAGTTCATAAACAATCGTTTTTGCAAACTCCCAAAGTTCATGTTCAACAACAAGATGACCTTGCATTTAAGGGCAGAAAGTTAGACACTTAATCCAACCTATCCTCAAATTTGAGACTCGCTCCTACCATTTTTAGATATGATAATTATGCCTTGTGCTAAGTCCTTCTAACGCCCAAAAGAATAAATGTTGGTTTATCGATCTGCTAGGATCTCCTTGTGGATCTGTGTTTATGTCCTTTGAAACACCCACAAAAATTTGTTGCCAAACCCCTAATTGGTACAATCTCCCTCTCTCCCTTTGAAGAGTGACCTCCACCAATCACTGCTACAATCTAGTAACTCTACAAGCAAATCCAATTGCCTTAATTGCCTGTGTACTATCAACTACATGTTGTTGGGCTAATTTGTGATACTATATAGCCGCATGCAAACACCCCTGCGCTTCTTCAACTAACTGTACCTACGTATGGCTACTTTTCTACCCCCTCCTTGGCGACCTAAAAAAAATTAGCACCATGCACTAAACAAATGATTGGTTCAGTGCCTTTTCATCTTTTCCATTGAATATCACTTTATTCACATCCAATGGATAAGATGTAAAAACAATGAACCAATCATTGCCTTAGTGCATGGAGCTTAATATTTTCCCTCAACAACTGCGACTACACTCCAACTGTCATCGACTGCAGCTACAATCCAACTGTCGTCACACTCCTGGTGGCTGCCTTTTTCCTTTCCTTGACAGCTTTGACTGCTCTATTTGCCGCACACTGCACACTGCTCTATTGTCGACTCCTCTCCATAGTGATCTCCTGTAGTGGTTGTTGTGCATACCACGTCCCTTGCGTTGTTGTATTCTGCCCATGGCCCCCCGACAACTCTGCCAGCCACTTTCTGTGCACCCTCTACCAACTCTTCGTGCTCTGACCTGTGGCTCTGGCAACAAATAAGCAGCCTGCCATAAGGCATTTAATGCCCCTATGGTGGCCCTTCCACCATACATGCAAATGCAAACACCATCCTGATGCGTTGACGAGATGGGACGCCTAGAGGGACCCGCAGTTCGCCAGAAGTCACCATTTCACATCCCTTTCCGCCGGTAAAGACTACGTCAATGACTAGGAGGAAACATTTCAATTATAATTGATTTGATTCATCATAGATTGGTTATTTGGGATTAGGGTACAATATATAGCCACGAATAATACAACATTGAAGAAAAGTCCAGCTCCAAGAAGACTTGAACCAAATTAAAGGCAGGTGCGAAAGCGAAAACCCAAATGCCAATGGACGTGAAGATGCAAAAAATAGACGCTTATTTGACCTGAAAACAATAAGTTGTTGAGAGCAAAGCTTTCTTCGTGGGAACGGGACCCTGTTTACTCTAAAGGAGAAACGTCAAGTCAACTGAACTGAGCAAACCGGCCATCATGTTCCAATTAAAATATCTCTGGCTCTATTATGGATTGTGCGATGAAACAGGGTAGAACCATGGCATGCATGTAAACAGCATTGTCATAGTCTTTACCGGCGGATAGGGATGTGAAAGGGTGACTTCCGACGGATTGCGGGTCCCCCCAAGTGTCCCATCTCATCAACACATCCGAATGGTGTTTGCATCTGCATGTATGGTGGAAGAGCCGCCATAGGCACATTAAATGCCCTATGGCAGGCTGGTTATTTGTTGCATGTGGCTCTCACCTTTGCAGCTTGACCAGCAGCCGGACTTCTACTAACGACTTAACTCAACGACATGTTGCTAGACACTTTATGGTCCCCGTGTTGTTGTGTCCTTGTCAGCCACTTCGACGGCCATAGTTTCCGTAGTCTCTATGCGCTTGCTCTGACATCCTATCGGTTTTGTCTGCCACTGCTGTGGTTGTCTGCTACCTATCGACTTGCGCAACAACCCCTGTTTTTTTTTTAACTTTTCTCCCAGTCTTGTCTCCACTGGCCTCGCACAGTACACTCTTCATCCTTCTATCATTGACTTTAGCTCTGTTGTCATATAATGAATGGCCTGATACTTATACGAACCCTGGCACTTACCTGTGTGCAATACTTCGAAGATCAATTTTCATTGTTCAAGCTCTGATACCAAATTTCGGACCCTAGCAACCTAGCAATTTATTCCTAGCAAATTCCTTGCTGTCAAAACAATTATTACACAGATCTACTGATTAAAAGCATGGCTAGGATTTTAACAATTATACAGTGGAAAAAAAGAAAAACTAAACACCAATCTCACAATCACATGCACACAAGATTTTTGCCCTTCAAATCAATTCTTCATTCAAATAACTTCAGAACTTACAAGGGCTCCCTTTCTAGGATAATGGCTCAATGAGGAAAATACATACAACAAGAACCTGGAACTGACATAGGTGACCAAACCTTGATTAGTCCTTCAATCTGCTAGCTAATCTGGATCCTTCCCTTGCAACCCCTTGCACTCTTCTTCAAACCCTACACACTTTAATGGAAATCCTTCTCCACCCAATTTCAATCTCACTGTGTCTTGTGCTCAACATGTGTTGTGTCTCCTCCCTTAACCTAGCGTTCATTTCATAAGTTTGAGTCATTGACTGAATCCACAACCCTAATCTCCAAAGTGATTAACAGTTGAAATTAAATCTCACCTCACTTGAAATCAATAGTTGAGATTCATCTAATTCACTAATATAAATAACCTTTGCATTTCATTAAATTAACTCACTTTATCTTATAAATAAAGTAATCATTAAGAGTAAGGATCAATTAGGCCACTTCCCCACACCTAGGCACTTAGGCCTATGCAGAAGCACCTGATCGACCCACAAACATCAACATCAATCACACAAACTGATGGCCGGACATGATTCTCAGCCTTCCAAAGTAGTAATCACAGCATATACAGGAGTGATCCTGGCAAGATTTCTTGTGCGGAGTAGTAATTACTTTCTACATTTAATTATATAACCTTTACCTTCAATGGTATTTCAGCAAGCAGGGTGTCTAGTCAAAAGTTCAGAACATAAGTTGCTGGTTCTTTGTATGAATTCAAAATTTTAGCACCCTCCACATGAGGATTGGCATGCCTTTGATAACCTTAACTCCAACACTTGCATGAGGGTGAGTTTAATATTGCATGAGGTAGATTTAGCACCTCAAATAGTCCACAATCAGCACCTCAGAGAGGACAAGTCCAGCACCTACATGGGATCAAGTTTAGTTTCACATGAGCATCATTTTCAGCCCCTGCATGTAGATGAGGCTAGCACTTAATATGTGGATGAGGATGCTTTTGAAGATGTATGCACCAAGCATGGATACATCAATTTAAGCGCATAAGATAGACCTCAGTTCACGCCTCAATAAACTCCAGATAAACATGATAACAGCGCCTAGATGCATGAGGATAAGCCAGAATGGATGCATGATTATCAGTGCGATAGTAGACCTTAGTTCAGAGCATGAATTTCCAAATCATTGTCTGATGTGGGAAATGCAGTTTCTTAAAGAATATAATATTGCTTTTATGAAGTAAAACAGCTCTTATATTGGAGAATAAGGCACTGATTTTGATAAGGGCATACTCTTGCTAATTCCAGAAAAGCATGTTGCTTTTGTATGGAGGGTTTAATGTTAGCATTTTAAGAAAGGGTAATTCTTTTGAGGAGATAAGGTTGCAGATATTTTTAGAATGAGAACGCTGCCAATTTCATCAAAAATACTGCTGCTATTTTTGGAAGAGATATTGCCGCTTTTGTGCATAAGGGTTGCTGCTTTCTTAATTTGAAATATGCCTAAAATTGGAGGAAGGCATAATTTTTTTTGTGGAAAATAAGTCGTTGCTGTTATTAGAAATGGGCACTTTTGACATATGCCTAAAATTGGAGGAAGGCATAATTTTTTTGTGGAAAATATGTCGTTGCTGTTATTAGAAATGGGCACTTTCTTTGCCTTCAAAAGTGTGCTATGGCTGGGAATAAATAACGTTTTTCTTAGTTTGGAAAGCATTTTGCTGTCTTTGGAAAAAGTATTTATTGTTGTTCTTCGCAGTATGCTAGCAGCAATCATAAATAAGCGCTTAGTGACAGCAATCAGATCCATCTTTTGGATCCTTTTAGCCCGTTTTTGTTCACTGGTTTTAAAAGCACAATCTTCTGTGTTTTCATTGTCCAACTTCGTTTTTTCCTCTTCATGTCAGATACTGTTTCACAGCACTGCAATCAGAGATATTCCAGGAGTCAATTTGTCATGTTTTTCTGTAGCATGTTTTGTTTATCACCCAAAGGATCGTGTCTAATAGGATTTGAAGTTGTGAAGTTCACATAATTCCAGTTATTTCTTGTCAGTGAAGCAAATCAGCACTTGAATGTTCAGGCTATGTTGTACTCAAACAACTTCAAATAAAGAGACGGTGGGTTTAATGTGGTTCCTTGATTCTTCCAGTTTCTTATGAATGTTACAAAAGTCATTTAATGATGATTGCTCTCATTTAGCAACATAATTTAAATCTGAAATTGATTCTTTAGCAAGATTGTTTATCGTTGTCCTGTTAAATATCAGTCTACATGAGTTGTTTAATGCCAATAGGTCAGTCTCCTATTGAACAGCAAAAAAAATTCTATCTTTTCTTCTCTCTTACTTTGTGGTTTCAATTATTTCAATGGATCCCCAATGGATACAAGTGTCAGCCAATCATTAAAAAAAGATACTTGAAAAATCTTATAAAAATCTTCTACTTCCAGTAGCATAAAAGAGCTTAATTATAAAAGCATTCATGCAAGAGCTCTATTGAAAAACTGAAGAGTTAGAAAGGGACACCCCCCTTGAATCATTGATTTGTCGATTTTGAAGTTAGAGCGACCGTTACACCATCTGTTGACTGCCTTTGGAGGACTCTTAGATAGTGTCTTCTTTGACAATATTTTGAGAGGAACATTCGGAAAACAATAGGGTCTACCAAAAGGTTTAGAGATAACCCGAAATAAATTATAAAACAAAATATCCTTATTCAAATTTGGCATCATCCTAAACCTATGCTCCTTACCATACTCCTGGGTGTAATTGCAAGAATATTTTGTTCAACTTTCTACCATTAATTTCTGAATGAAGGCAAACCTTTATTTTCAAACTATCACTGAAGGAATATTCCTTATGTTATATAGACTATAGAGAAAAATTCTTCCCTTGTTTGAATTTTATGGGCGTACATTTCTTCAAAGATGATGTCATCAACTCAAGTATATATCCAATTCAAAATAAACTTCAAATGACACAAAATAAGCACAAAAGGATGCCATAAGAGGATTAAAATTTAAAACCCGTCGAATGTGGAAATGTAATCAGAAAACAAGGACAAAGATATTCATCAGATAGGATTAAGACCTGTGAACACTGAAATGCAGAAAGACAATCAGAATAAGTCCCAGGATTTACAAGTTTCTGATGATAATTTGTTGCATCAAATATGCTAACTCTCACTTTTGCTTTCTCATGGTATAGGTGTTCTAATATGAATAAGACATCAATGTTCCTCGTATCCTCAATAGTAATACAGCTTCCCTTGACAGTTTGTCAAAGTCCAAGACATGAATTGTTTATCTGTCATTATTTTTTGTATCCAGATTAGTCCTGTATAGAGGATGACTGCAAAAATCGAAGGAACCATGGCAGCAACTTTCCAATGTAATAATCCTTGATGCCAATTTTGTGCATGCATGTGACAAGCCCTCAGAAAGTCAGTGGGAGCAATTGGTAAACTTGACACTCGTTAAATATAAATAGCTCATTACATACTAGGAACCCAGAATGTTGCTCGTATAATGAATGAAGAAAAATGGGCAGTTTCGTATTAATTTCAATAAGGGTTAAGTTTGAGAGATAACTTGCGAGCTGGCAGATGACAGAAATCTAAGCTACCCACATTACTATTTTGACCTTTTTGTTTGTAATATATGTCAGAGTAACATACCTGCAACCATGTGCCAGCAGCTAATAATGATGATAGCATTCCTGCAAGAAATAGAGAATCCTTTCCATTGAAGAAATTTGCAACCAGAATTCCCTTCTGCATAGTGTCGCTAACATGTGAACCCATCAAAAAGGCTCCTGAAAATTCCAAGATACTTGCAGTCAATACTGCTTGTCTCAATGTTAATGCACCTGATCCAACTGAAGTTCCCATGGCATTGGCAACATCATTGGCACCTATATTCCATGCCATGTAGAATCCACAGAGCAGTGTTATATAAGAAAGACCCTTTATTTTGAAAGGCAATCCATGTCCCAAAGATTTCATCAACAGTGGAAGAACTACAGCTGCAGATGCAATGCCTACTCCGATACCAAATGCTGTTCGAGGAGAGATGTTTAAGGCTTCAGCCATTCCTTGCGTATTTTCATTTTGTGAGTTGCCCTTGTCAAGCCTGGCATCACTGCTGTCAACTGGGTATGCTTTGTTCTCATTATCTTCTCCACCAGCCTCCGCAACTGATGATAATGAGGCCGAAGCAACCTGTTTTCTCCCCTGCTCGGTATCTCTGGAATGACGAGACTTAGAGCCTTGAACTAATGTTTTCCTTCTCTGTGTCGTGTGGAGGCTCTGAATCTGCCATGGTAGGCCTGCAAAACCTGTGATGCTTGCTGGATAGAACAAGTATCTAGAATTGTGAACATCGTGATTGATGGATCCTATGGTTGCAAATGAAGAAACATAGCCCGAAACATGATGAGATTCTCTGACAAGACCAAGCCTGGGGGCGAATGATTTCTCGGTTGGATTCAACGACCCTTTTGGTGGCTTCCCCAACAACCGACTTTGCAGACAAGAAGTTGTGTTCAACCTCATTTCGGACAAAACCCAACAGTCTAATGCTATTTACTGCACAAACCACTGTTGAAAGTCCAGCCCAATTTTTTACAACAAATACAAAACAAAGCTCAATTTTTTACATAACCCACTACTCAGAATTCCGCTGGTTTAATATCCCACTAAAGACAAATGCATTCAATGCATCAAACTCTACTGAAATTTCAAACATATAAAAAACTTACTGCACAAAATTCATGGGTGTAAACCCCTTACTCAGAATTCAATCACAGCAAAATCCTGTGATACCTACTTTCCAATGCAAAACCCAATACTCAAACATTCATTCAATGCCAAACCCAACAGTCAAATATATGGACAGAACTTGGACCGGACTGCACAGAGGGCAGTCAAATTTCAAGTGACTGTTGTAACTGGTGAATTTGTTGATTCTCCCACACTCCTAAATTGAATAGAATGAAGTGCCCACTAAGGAGTGTGGCGGTAGTTAATAGCATAGAACCTTGACAGAAATGCAGGAACATAGAACAAATATTCGGGTTCTGAGATTGAAACAGTAGGAGGGTACTTACCATGCGACCGTCCTCCTTAGGTGTCCACTTTGAGCAACGATCGCACCAACTCCACCTCGTCTGTGCTCTGTGAACTGGTTTGTTAAGAATAAAATCGAGCATAGCATATTTTTTTGATGGATTATTTATTTATTTTTAAACTGCTTCAAAGAACCTTTCACAGTTAATTTATAAACTGAACCAGGCTAAAGTTGACTGGGCTGCCCCCGTGGAATATTAAAGAGCTGTGACCTGTAAATTTCTTGCTTGTACAGTAATATTCATTCTGCTACCGAACATATCAGCTTGATTAGATGATGCATGAAATAGAAGGCGGGGTAATAATTTGAAGCCCCATAAGTGGACGACCTCTTATCCGCCCAGCGAGGAATTTCGTGTGGATGACATGGGTTTTTATTCTTTTATTGGAGCCATTCAATCGATCATGTGGCTATGAGTGTCCCAGCCAGTTCGGAAAGGAGTATCCATGCAGGACTCATTCTCAACGTAAGTTTGAGAAGATAGCTTTCACCATCACATGGATTAAAATAAATTAAGATTATCTAAACGAATAACATCGTGTTGAGTAGGAATCAACAAATATGTTATGGGATTAATAAAAAAAACGAATATGTTATGGGTTATGGGATTAATCCAAAAAACGTTTCATTATCATTATAGAACATAAAAATCTAAAATCAACGAATATATTATTATATTATAAAGAATATAATAAAAAATATATTATTATATTATCATTTTAATTTTAATAACAATATCCAAATTAATAATAATAAAAAATAAAAATAACTATAGAGTAGGATCGAAATTAATAAAAAATAATATAAATAATTATATATTCTTGGAGAAGATAAGTAAATTATAAATTTATAACAATTTGTTTGGTTAATTTCAACTTTAATATCAACAGCCAAATTAATATAAATAATGATATATTATCTTGACATGATATGTAAGCTGCAAATTTATAATAAATTGAAAAACAATTTATTTTTTTAACTGGATTAATGTTGTTAAAGCCTAAATAAAAGTTGATATATATATATATATATATATATCTTAATTTGTTTTAAGTTCAATATTTTTTTATTTGTAATTAGAATTTTAATTTTTAATATTATTTAGGAAGAGTTAATTGTAATTATAGTTATAAAATCATATTTTTATATTTTGTATTTTTCTCTCAATTTTTTCTTAAATTTAATATAATTCTTTTTTAAATTAGTGATTATTGGGGTATTTTTTAGTTTTTCTACATTTGTTGAGTACAATGGAATTGGATCCTTTTCTTAATCAATAAATATGATTCATAGCCTATATTTCATGTGCCATAGGGACTTTTGTGCATGGGAATCAATGAGGGGAGAGTTGCCTCATGAGATGTCGCAACTATAGTGACTTCTTCACTGCTTTCAAGCACTAGACTCATTGCAATTATGAAATGAGAAGGTATGGAGTCTTAAGGGACTCTTAATTGGATCCACCCAATGGTCATTCTTGTGTCTTACCATCAAGAGGGCATATGTTTCTCCCTTAAGAACTAGGGAAGCTTTATATTCAATATGATGCTACCACCTTCAACAAGACCCGACCACGTGACCATGGTCAAAACAAAGTTTATAATGAAAGGAAATGTGCCTATAATCCAATGGTTGAGTCCAAGTTCAGTCACCACTGTCAAGCACAATGTGGTTAAGTAGACCTTTGCTTAAATTTGCATAATGCATAACCCAATGTAGGTAGTAAACATGTAATGGTTGGTTTTTAAGGTCAATGATGTGAGTGCACTGAAAGAATTACTAATGGTTGTTAAAGTTGAAGAACTTCAATATTAAAGAGAGATTATGCAATTTGACCCATATAGGGAATATCATCAATGCTTTTGTATAAGTGTTAAATCTAGGGAGTGGCACTTTAATAAATAATCTAGCATCGTCCATAAACAAGAGACCTTCCCAAGCAACTTAAGCTTTGTACCATTATTTTTTTTACTCCAAAGTGAAAAGGCCATGTTCATGTCGATGAGGAAAGAGTGGTTTATCCATAAAGGCCCTTGACTCCCTGGAATCCATGTATGAAGCTTCTTTAGGGAGGACAATAAGTTTTTGTACCTAAAAATCATGCCATAAGCAAGGAAAAAATTATCTATGTTGGATCAAGCTTGAGGGTTAGGGTTTAGGTAACCTTCACACAAAAGGTTGGGATAGGGATCCTAAGGGAAGGATTGGTTGGATCCCAAGTTATTCCCTAGTGGAGAAGAGTGATGTTAAAAGAAACTAGCTTACCTTTGGCAATGCTTTCCAAGGTTGGAGCTATTTAAGCAATGGAGGGGTTAATCTCTTTTTCCATGAACATGAAGTACTAGGTTCAAAGTTAACTTGTTATGACCTGAATTGAATCATTATGTTTTTTTCCATCCATCTTGATACTTTCAAAGTGGGAAAAATGGAGGAATTAGCTCACAGGGCCATTTTTATCGAGGAGTCCCAATTTGATGAATTGGGGCTTGAAACGTTCTAAAAGCAATTTGATGCATCAAATCACTGACATTTTGTTTTGGGGAGGGGGAGATGGGGTAAAACATTTTTTCTTTAGTGAAGCACCCCATAGAATTATTCTACATACAAATACCTTTCCAACAATTGAAAGAACTGCCTTAATCAAAGTATGTATGTAAAATGTATGCCACCTAGAAGTTGACCTTCTTGTTTTGACCACCATGATTCAAGAGGACACCATGTCAACCCCCATTATTCAAGGAAAAGGGGCTAGCCACATGATTATGATGAAGAAAATTCTAGAAAATTCGAACTTTTAACTCTAGTTAATAGTTGAAGGGATTAAACTTAGCCACAATTAGACTATTAAGTTTTGTTATGACTGGGCCACTAGGAGGAAAAGGGGTTCCATTGTATTCAAGTATTTTGTTCCATAGATGAATAGAGTAGTTGAGAGTGGATAGAGAGAAAGCAAACAAAGAGGGTTTTTGTATTATAGCATTCCACAGGCCACAAGTATCACTCCTTTATACTTGCATACATTTCCATTCAAAGAAATAGAGAACAAAACAACCTCACTTTCCAGCAAGGTTTTCTCCCAAAAGGGTTTCCAAGATCATATCATGAGTTATTATGGTCGTGAGTGATTATATTTCTGTTTATTCTCTATTTTCTACACTTTATATATTGCATGCATGAAAACAATGTAATTTCCCTTTTTCTAGATGTAGGTAATGGAGACCAACTCATTATCCTAGCCAATTCCCATAAGCTACAAATCAAAATTAATTGTGAAATATCAAGGAATAATTAATTTAAACAAAAAAAAAACACTAAGGAAAAATAACATTATAAAGTCACTTATAAAAAAAATATAGAAGGTGACCCATGGTATTTGAAGGACACATGGTATTATGATATCTCATGACATTAAAGGATGATGAGAACTGGCTTTTGGACATGTTGATTTGGATATTGATTTTGTTAATTGATTTGAGAGCTAGTGGAGCTGGAAGGTTAGGTGTAAACCCATGTGGATGGTAGTTTCGGTGGTGCAAGATCCACCTTAGTTGATCTGGCCAAATTGGTTTTGGTGTTGTGACGATACACCCTAGTCAGTCGTTAAGGAGGGATCATTGAGATCTCTCACTTATGCTTATGTAGAAGGAAGAGGAGGGATCATCGTGATTCCTCACAGATGCTAAATTGAGGAATTAATTTGCAGGTGATCATGGGAGTTGAAGGAGAATTGTTTCATCATTTTAGTAGCTCTTATATTTCATTGGGGCCAAGCTCTACCTTGCAAAGGCCATATTTAAATTATTGAGGCCAAATCCTTCCTTGTATAGGAGAGGTTTATTTGTTGGGGACCGAGTTTATTCACTGAGGTTGAATTCTTCTTTGCAAAGGTTGATATTATTTTCCAAATCCAAATTCTCTGGGAGACCGACTTTTTATTTCAACAACTGAATTTTTATGAAGAGTTTGAGTACTACAACAACTGAATTTATTTATAGAGAGGTTGAATTATTGCAGCAACTAAATTTATTTGTGGAGAGGTTGAGCATTGCAGCAACAGTTAAATTTATTCGTGGAGAGGATCTAAATTATTGCAGTAGCTAAATTTATTTTTGGAGAGGTCGAGTATTGTAGCAGCTGAATTTATTTATGAAGAGGGGTCGAGTTATTGCAACAACTTAATTTATTTGTGGAGAGATAGAGTTATTGCAACAACTGAATTTATTTGTGGAGAGGCTGAATTATTGCAACAACTGAATTTATTGGTGGAGAGACTAAGTTGTTATAGTAGTTGAATTTATTTGTGGAGAGGTCGATTTATTACAGCAATTGAGTTTATTTGCAAAAAGGTCGTGTTATTGTAGCAACTGATTGGATTTGCCAAGTTCTTCAAAATAAAAAATAAAAAATTGATGTGATTCTTCCTCTATATTATTAATAAAATTGGTCAGGTTTTTTGTTGTGGCATTTTCCAATGAAAATTTTGTGATTTATTAGTTTTCCAATTTTTGTTGGAATTTATTAACTTTTTCAACAAAAAAACATATGGAGAATTTTTGAAGAAATTTGATAGAAAAAATGTGAATTAAATTAGAGGGATATTACAAACAACAATTTAATCAATCCAAAAGTCTAAGGAAATAACCCTCATAGTAAATATTTCATATTTTAAGTGTAATTTATCAGATTTGTTGTGACAAACTATCTAGTGGAATATCCACGGTAGTTCCTGAATCATATTGGTATCAAAGGATGTTTCTTTGGGTATTTTGTAGGAAGTTGCAGGAGATCTAGATCGATTCAAACAAAAAGTTATAAAACTCCAACAATGGCTAACAAATCAATTAATATCCTTTGAGATTTGGTAGAGGAGAGGTTCGCAAGGTTGGAAGAATAGGCTGCAAACATTAGTCGTTATATTAATATCCTTATGGTAGCTCTAGCGAATATGTTGGGATTCAGAGAAACATAGGTTCCAACTTGGAGGCCAAATCAAAGGGAAAATTTGGGGATTAGGAAAAACTAGAGAGGGGTTCTAAGAAACAACCTGAAAAGGAAAAAACCAATTCAAGCATCATGAAACTTTCACAATCCCTATTCAAAATGGAACCAAAGGTCGACAACAAGCCATATCAAGGTGAGATTGACACTTTGAATTTAAATCACTAGTTGCCATAATTATAGGTTTATTTTAGTATTCACAACATAGAGGAAGAAAAACATATTTCATTTGCATGGTTGAAATTAGAGGGTCATGCCTTGACCTAGTGGGAAAGCCACATGGAAACCTTGAGTTTGGAGGGAGATCCTCCAATGACCAATAAGGAGTATTTCAAAACCCTCATAAAGTCACAATCTTACCCTATTGGGTATGTAGTTGACTAATGGATCCGGTGGCATTCCTTTAGGTAGAGATAGGGGCAAAGTGTAGAAGAGTACACCACAATATTTAGAAATATGGCTATAATGATGGGTACCTCCCCAAAGAACCCAGATGTACTCCTTAAGTATATGGGGTGTCTGCATAACCATATGCAAAAGCAAGTGATGTCATTCAAACCCAAAACAGTGGATGAGAATTATGTATAGGCACACTACCTAGAGAACGTAAGCTATAAGAAAGGACAATCAAGTCGGTCAAAGTAGAAGGAGCACCGAGAAGTTTCCAAGGAGGGGAAGAAGAAGTTAAAAGGGAGAAAATACAAAAGGACAATAGCCATAACACATCAGTGCAAATATCCCAACAACCATTATAACGTTGATGACCATACAAAGGAGAAGCATTGGGAGTTGCATATAGAGTTCAACCCAAAGAACTAAAAGAAAGATGCTAAGAAGAAAAATCTCATGGCCACATATTCGAGTAATCATGTTGAAAGTAGCTCATATGTGGATGAGAAGATTGTCTATACATTAATGTAGGAGGTGAATTTGGGTATCCTTCAACAATGGGGCCATTCTTAACTACCTTGCCTATGATAAGGATGTTTATGCCTTGGTGTAAGCTATGAAGGAATGGAAATAATTTGATGGGAAAGGAGACTAATCACCAACCACTATAGTACTTATAGGTCCAAAGTATGCTACACAAAACTAGGCATTGTAAGTGGATGGGGTTTCTACAACAATTTCCTGTAGTGATCAAGTATAAGAAGGGTAGCACAAACAAGTTGTCTAACATCCTTTTAAGGCCACCCACATCAAAGATAATAGGTTTGGGAACTCTGATGCACTTGGATCCAGTCATCCATGATGCACAAAGAGAGGCATATTCAAAGGATGAGGACTTCAAGGAGATGTTTCAACAACTACAAAGACAGAGTCATGTGCAGGATGGTGACAACACAATTTACTACCATATCTAGGATGAGTTACTCTACAGGCTAGATAAGTTATGTGTTCCTAAAGGTGAGTGACTATAGCTAATATGAGAGGCTCACACCTCCAAAGTTGAAGGGCACTTTGATGCAGGGAAGATAGTAACCAACTTTCAGAGGTATGTGTATTGGCCTAAGATGCAAGAAGAGATAGCTAGATTCATAAAAGGATGCATGCTTTGTTATACCAACATGCCTAGTAACAAGAAACAAGGTCGGTATCATCCCTTGCCTATACCCACCCATCCTTAGGAAAGAATTTCCATGGACTTGGTGGGAGGTTTACCAACAACCAAGTAGGGACATAGATATCTATTCATGATAGTTGATAGGTTCTTCAAGATCTGTGCTCTAATGCCATGTAAAACTATCATTAGTGTGCAAGAAGCAGTGAACTTTTTCTCCATATAGGTTTAGGTGCACTTTGGGATACCAAGAAGCATCGTTTTAAACAGGGAAACAATATTTCTCGATGAATTTTGGACTACATTGTGGGAGAATATGGACACGAAGTTGAAGAGGTATACAACATTCCATATACAAAGAGATGGGAAAACAGAAGTATCCAATAGGACTCTGGTGCAACTTTTGAGGAGTTATAGTCAGAATCATACAAAGACTTCAGATGAAAATATTGTATATATACAACACTCTTATAACAAATCATTCCACACTTCTACTGGTAAGTTCCCACTTGAAACCTATTTTGGATATTTTCCACCTTCACCTTTGGATATTACATATGGGAAGCAAGGAAAAGTGAGGGAGGATCCTGTAGTGGATGTATTAAGGGAAGAAAAAAAAATGTTGAGAAGATCAGGAAAATCTATCTATAGTTGCATAAGACATTGTAGAAGTCACAAGAAACATACAAGGCCATGCATGGTCAACATAGAATAGATAAGTCATTCAAGATGGAAGGCAAAGTATGGTTGTAGTTGAATAAGGAGAGGTTATAGGGTCCTAGTAAGAAAATCAAGGCTTTGTGATATGGTTCCTTTGAGATGTTGGAGAAGGTGGGAGATAACACCTATAGAATCAATCTACCCCCATACATCTGCATTTACTCACAAGTGAAAGTAGAAAAAATGAAACTCTATGAGCCTCCCATTCTGGATTGGGAAGTGGAACAAGTCCTACCTTCTAAAGAGGATTTAGCACCAAAATCTTAAGCAAAGTTGATAGTGGATATGATTTTTCAAAATAAGTTTAGAACTACAAGATAAGGGCCACATTACCTTTGGCAGATTGGGTTGAAAGGATAGCTTCCAAGCAAGGCTAAATGGTACTCTAGGGAGAAGGAAGAGGAAAAATTTCCTCACCTTATTCAGGAAAATATTGTTGGGACCAAAAGCCTCAAAAAATGGGGAGGTATGGTATATATTGGATCATTATATTATTTATCATCCATAATGATGCTTTTAGATTGAAAACATTAGAGGAATTAGATCGCATGACCATTTTTACTTGCAGATCCTAGTTTGGCAAATTAGGGTCTAAAAACCTCCATAACCAGTTTGAGACATACAACAACATTTTTTTTGGGATAAAAATTTGTTGCTTTATTCCAATAGCACCCAGTGCTATTTTATGCACAAATACATTTCCAAAGGCATAATAATTGCCTCAATTAGAGTCTCTATGCAAAATTTATGCCACCTGAAAGTTGACCTTGTTTTGACCACCATGATTTGAAAGGATGCCGTGTCAACCCCCATTATTCATGGAAAAGGGGCTATCCACGTGACCATGATGAAGAAAACTCTAGAAGAGTCAAAATGTTAACTCTAGTTAAGTGTTGAAGGAGTCAAACTTTGCCATTAGTAGGCTACCAACTATGTTATAACTAGAGCACTATGAGGAAAAGGGTTTCCATTCCATTCATGTGCATTTTGTTCCATGGATGAATAAAGTAACAAAGAGTGGATGGAGACAGAGCAAGGAAAGGGTTTATGTATTGTAGCATCCTATGGTCCACAAGTCTTCACTCCTATGTACTTGCATCCATTTCCATTCAAAGAAAGAGAGAGCATAGCTACCTCACCTTCGAGTTAGGTTTTCTCCCAAAAGGGGTTCCCAACTCATATGATGTGTTATTATGGTTGTGAGTGATTGTGTTTTTTCATTTTCTATATTTTCTACATTTTATATATTTCATGCATGAAAAAAATAATTTAATCAATCCATAAGTATAAGGAAATAACCCTCATAGTAAATATTTCTTATTTTTAAGTACAACTTTATTAGATTTGTTGTGACAAATTGTCTTGTGGAATATCCTTGGCAGCTTGTCGATCATATTGGTTTCAAAGGAGGTTTATTTAGCTATTTTGAGGGAAATTACAGGAGTGTTAATCTCCTAATACCAGTCTAGATTTATTTTCTCACAACAAAAATTTATTCCCAACAATTTATTTAATTAACCAAAAAAAAATTGAATGGCGAAAAATAAAATCACTGGTATTTCAACCTCTAGAAATTATATGCAACAGAAATAAAAAAATTCAGAGAGATCAATCACACATTGCAACAAATAAATACCCACAACAATTCTGTACCATTCATTATATGGAAAATCAAGGTTTTTGAACCACAAAGAATTATAAGGAAAAATACATTTACTAGAACCTGTAATTCGGCCCCCACTAGATGAGTTTAGCCCAAGGAATTTGACCTATTGGAAATTGGCCTCTGAAGGAACTCGACTTCAAGAATTTCATCCCAACAATTCATTATAATGTCAACCTTGTGCCTTCCCTTCAATCTACATCTACACCTCAAGAAATTTGGCGCCGGAAATTCAACCTCTCTAATCAAATCGGCCTCCCTCTCACTTCAGCAACTTAGCCCTGGAATCTCCAACAATTCAACCTCTTGGATATGCCCTTGAATCCTCCTACAGCCTTCCTCCTTTGCGCTTTAGTATATTGAGCTAATCACACTAGAGAGAATCACTTTCTCTTCTCGTTTCTTCACCTCTCCCTTAGTATTCATTTTGTAATTATCATTAAGCCTATATACCTATCCTAATCTCCCTTCTAGAATATCTAAGAGATCAACGATTGAGATCATTTCTAAGTCACTTAAATAATTAAATGATTTATCCTTAGAAAATGGCTTAATAGTTCATAATAATTAATTGACTTTAATTATTGTACTTTTCCAAAGTTAAACTTAGGAAAGAAGACATAAATCACTTACTTTGCCAAGCAAGCACCTAAAGAGGCAATAAATCATCTTCCGCGTGCTAAGACACCAATACTATGCAAAATACCTTTAGAAACTATCGTAAGCTTCAACATTCCCACCTAGAAAAGAAGGGATTCTCCACCACCCCCAACTTATCTCGATACTTCACAAACTTCCCTTTCACTAAAGGCTTAGTGAGAATATCTGTCACCTGCTCCTTTTGTAGAAATGTACTACAATCTCACAACACCTCTCTGGACATTGTTTCTGATGAAGTAGTATCTAGTCTCTATATGCTTAGAATTATCATGTAACATGAGATTCTCAAAGAGCTTAATGCAACTCTGAGTGTCACAATGAATCATTGTTGGCCCCATCTCTAGATAAAATAGTCCTGCAAGTATCTTGTGAAGCCACACTACTTCACAAGCCATACTTACTACCATGTAATCTACCTCTACTAAACTAAATGCCATTGGTTGCTTCTTCCTGCTATACCATGAGATCATGGTTGATTCCAAGCTGAAACAACATCTAGACGTGGATTTTTTGTCCACAACATTCCCTACCCAATCAAAAATTGATGGGGATGCTAAGATGAAAAACATAAGCCCCTCTGCTCTTCCTCACTTCCATGGCCTGACCTCAAAAGATCTAGATACTTTTTTGTTTGAATTCGTTGTCATATGTGAACTTATGATTACACCTATAATGATCAGAAGTTTAAACTATTTCCATCTACTCTCAAGGATGCAGCCCTGTGTTGGTTCATGGGTTTACCCAGGGATAGTATCACCACTTGGGCTCATATGCAACAAGATTTCAACAACAAGTATAGGGACTACTGCAGGTCCAAAGATACCAAAGAGGAAATTTTTAGAATGACCTTGGGACATGATGAGTCCTTAGAGGATTATGAGGAAAGATTCCAACTCATCTACAAAAGGGTCAGGTGCACCCTTGATCCCGAATCACTTAAGTTAGTCCTTCTCAGGGGGATCAGGGAAGACCTTCTAGAGACCCTAAACCTATTGTCAGGAGGGGACATTTACCAGTTACCCTATGATGATATCAAGATAATTTTCAAGAATCATTCTAGGGCAACTAGAAAGAAGGGTAGGGCTAGTCAAGTGGTGGCCAGTTCATCCTCTTCCAATACATCCATAAAAAATGAAATTGGGTACATTTTGGAAGACTTTAAGAGTGTAATGATGCAAACCCTTGCTCTGCAAATAGACATTATGCAAATCAAAAGGAAGTAGGAGGAAGCAGAGAGAGCATTAGCCATCTTCTGCCCTAGATGCACAAGGAGCCACCCTAGGAATGAATGTCCAATGAACCTTATAGAAATCTGATCAGTCTATGAGGAAAACCACTCCACGGACAAGTGTCCTTCTCTGCCTGGATTAAAAGTTGTGTATCAAGGAATCGAAGGGACTGAACAACTCTACTACATAAATCAAAGGAGGCCTCATGGACCTCAACCATACCAGCAGGGCATGCAAGGGTCATCATATTCATATTACAACCCTGATCAAAACACATCCATTCCCCCTTGGTGCCCCTCGCTCATCCTTCCTGGTCTACACCTTCTCCCTTGTCTTTTTCACCTCATGCCATTCCCAATCGGCCAACCAATCATTTCAGCCATATACTCCTCCACAACCTCAGTGGAATGCACCACCCCAAGGGTGGAGGCTCCCAACCAACCAAGCTGTTATAGAAATTTTTGTGCCTTACAACACTGAGCATGAAATGTCCATAATCTAAGGGATCCAAAGTCCCTAAACATGTTGTTCCTACCCCTAGAGGAACAAGGCTAACAAACCACAGCAATTCACAGAAGTTCTCCACCAGAAATTGCTCAAAAACAAGTCAATTCAGGATCAATTCAGTGGCTCCACTAGCTGTCTGCGCTGAATGTCAAAGTCAACACTGGCTACCTGCACTGCAACGCAGGTAGAAGCACTACCAGGGTGCGCTGAGCGAGAGTTGACAAATGGCAAGTTCATTCCAAGAGGTGTCAAGACCCAGGAAGCTTCCAGAATCTTCCAAAATGACACTTGCCTCAAGGAATTCGACTGGTGATGAGTAAGAGGTTCCAAATCTCCAAGTGGAAGCAAGAACCTCCAAGTGGAATCAAGAACTGACAGAGGGAGAGGACACTAGTCAGATCTCAAGCTGACTCGTCCTCTCTCCAAACATCTATTTATGGATCTCTCCTCCATGAGATCTAAAGGCTGGAATTTTGTTATTGCAAAGAATTGCTGTTGGTTTGAGATTTGAATCATTGGGTGCTTAATGCTTTGAAGGGGGTGAAGATAGGAATTCCATTTGCTGGGAAGGAGATGCTGGATTGGAGCCCTCTGGGTTGTATCTCTTCCTGAACCTTGTTATTCATCAATAAAGCTATCTTGGTTTCTCCTATATACTGATGTATCTTTGATGTATGATTGCATTAGTATGTTTAGTTTATTTCTAATCCCGAACTAGTTATGAATATGAATCCATGTCTTGTGTAGTCTTCTCTTCTTGTGATCTTGCAGAAACCTCTTGAAGCTGGGCGAGCGAGAAGGCAAGTAGCTGGGAACTCTCCAAGAGAAGAGAAACCGGATCGAGGGACAAACGGAAGACACCGGTTAGTCCATCCATCTCTCTTCATTCTTAATTCATAAAGGAAGAATACTAGAATAGCTGTCTCTGTTTGTTGCTAAGGCACTGTCACACCTTAGGTGGATAGGATCGTCCTGCATAGGCATTTTTCCCCACAACACAAGCTCCAACTTTATTTCCTTCACTTCCATCTCAACCACAACTCCTACACCCTGCTCCACCGAAACAACCTCAGACGCCTACCCAACCAAACCTGAACCCAAACAACAGACAGGCACAACAAGTTTACAATGGAGAGACATCCTACCCTGCCTATGCTGTGGAAATTCATGAAATTAAACTTAGGTCTAGGAGAGTGCTCTCGGATAACCAACCTCCATCTCCACCTGGGGAGAGTGAGGAGGAAAGAGAGGAAAGTGTGCTTAGAATGAATCTAGCCCCCTTTCTTGAAAGGTCAACCCATCCAGTCCAGCACACCCCATAAGAGATTGAACTTCTAGGTGAGTTGAAAAATCTGTGTCAAAATCCTGCTTCTCCAAGCTATCAAAGATGTCCCCATTTACAACAATCTGATCAAAGAGAAGTGTTTCAAACATCCAGGAAGGTGAAATAAAGACACCCCTACCATTAATGTCATTGGACAACTGTCATACTTAATGCTAGGGTGGGTAATTTTCCCAAAGTATTTAGATCCTAGGAGTCTTGTAGTAGATGCATGCATCGATGGCACCATTGTTTCCCATACCTTGATCGATATTGGGGCTGCCATCAATGTGATGACTAAGGACACCATGCTCAAGATGAATCTCCAGGGATCATTAAGGAAGACCACGATAGTCTTGCAGCTTGTAGACCGGTTCACAGTATCTCTTGAGGGAATTGTTGAGGATGTGATGGCCTCCATTGATTCCTGGGAATACCCTGCTGACTTCTTAGTTCTCCAGCCTAAGACCAAATTGAATGGTTATCCTCTCATCCTTGGGAGGCCTTGGTTAGCCATTGTCGATGCCTACATAAGTTGTAGGGTTGGAAATATGGCCATCAAAAATGGGCATTTGTCCAAACAATTGTTCATGTACCCTCTTGTCCATCCATCCCTAGAGCATGACTTACCTTTATGGCTAGAAGAGGAGGAAGCAGATGAAGTCCACTCCTCCCAAATGCATACTCTGGAAATTGCCATAGGAGGAGGACAACCTGATGAAGCTGACTTGATTGAACACATCCTCCAAAATCAAACTCCCAACACCATGTCACTGGAGGAAGTAGTGAAGGAATCCAAAACAACCATCATATTGATATATTCCCTACTGACTCAAACCCTACTCACATCAAGACAATAGAATTTGGCCCTGAAAGAGCATTAAAAATCAACCACTCTCTCTCTGTACACCAAGAAGAGGAGTTATGTAACATGCTAAGAGAGCATTTGGATGCCTTTGCTTGGAATTACAAAGAAATGAAGGGAGTGCACCCTTCAGTGTGTACTCACCACATTTACATCAAGGAAGGTTGCAAGCTAGTCTGCCAACCCCAAAGGAGAATGAATCCAACCCTCAAGGATATAGTCAAAGAGGAACTGCAGAAGTTGTTGGATGCAGGATTCATTTACCCTATCTCAGACAGTGAGTGGGTGTCTCCTTTGGTGTTGGTTCCAAAGAAAAATGGAAAGTGGAGGATCTGTGTGGATTACCGAGAGCTAAATAAAACCACAAAGAAGGACCATTTCCCTATACCTTTCATTGACGATGTATTAGATGGTCTAACAGGAAAGAAGTTCTTCTCTTTCCTGGATGGATTCAACAGGTACAATCAAATCCAGATCAGCCCAAAGGACCAGGATAAAACCACCTTCACCTATCCTTGGGGTACTTTTTCTTATAGGGTCCTTCCTTTTGGTTTATGCAATGCCCCTGCTACTTTCCAGAGAGTAGTCCTGAGCATCTTTGTAGAGCTAGTCCATGATGCAGTAGAAATTTATATGGATGATTTCACACCCTATGGGTGTGATTTCCAGGAGGCTCTCTCTAACCTGGGAAAGGTGTTAAACAAATGCATTGAAATGAACTTATCCCTTAGTCCCGAAAAATGTGAATTCTTGATGACTGCAGGGACTATTCTAGGTCACTCAATATCCCAGGAAGGACTGCAAGTAGACCCAAATAAGATAGCCATCATCAAAAGGGTCCCTACTCCACAGAAGTATAGGGATGTCAAAAGTTTCTTAGGGTTAGTCGGATACTATAGAAGATTTATAAAAGATTTCAACACATTATCTTCTCCCTTATTTGGATTACTAGCTAAAGACTCTGAATTTTTATGGTCATAAAGCTTCCAAGAGGCCCTGGAAACCCTAAAGGACAAGTTGACTATTGCACCTATTCTCCGAGGCCCAGATTGGGCTCTTCTTGTTCACATCCATGCCGATGCCTCTCACAAAGCTATAGCAGTAGCTCTAGGCTAGATATATGACAAACTACCTTATGCCATTTTCTTCATCAACAAGACTTTGTCGAAAGCCAAGTTAAACTACACAGTAACTGAAAAAGAGCTCCTAGTTTTTGTCCATTCATTGACTAAATTTAGACATTACATTGATGGTTACCAGACATTTGTACATACCAACCATGCTGCAATTAAATATTTGATGAACAAACCTGATGTAAATGCCCAGATTATTAGATGGTTACTTTTATTGCAACAATTTGATCTAACTATTATTGATAAGCCTAGCAAAGAGAATGTAGTTGCATATTTTTTTTATCCAAATTGACTTTGCCTGCAGGGGAGAAAGGAATGGTCGATGATTAGCTACCAGATGAACATTTATTGGCCATTTCAGTTCTCTCTCCATGGTTTTCTGACATAGAAAACTACTTTGTATCTACACTTTTCCCTCCAAATTTGTCCTCCAAGTAAAAGAGCAAAATCATAAGAAAAAGCACCCCATTCACTTGGATTGGGGGCAATCTCTTCAAGCTAGGTCCAGATCAAATCCTGAGAAGATTTTTCAGGGAGGAGGAGGTTTTTGACATCCTTCTGCCCTGTCATGATGGGCCTTGTGGAGGTCACTTTGCAGCTAAAAGAAAAACATTCAAGGTACTACAAGCTGGCTATTACTAGTCCACTCTCCACCAATATGTAAAAAGGTATACCACAGTGTGATTGGTTCCAAAGGATGGGGAAGCCTACCCCTAGGGAATAAATTCCTCTGCAACCTCAAGTGAATTTCGAGCCATTTGATAAGTGGGGCATGGATTTCATCTGACCCATTGACCCTCCATCCAGACAGAAGAAATACATCATTGTGTGCACCGACTGCTTAACAAATTGGGTTGAAGCCAAAGCAATCAATGTAGAAAAAGAAGAAAAGGTGGTTGAATTCATGAGGGAGAATGTGTTTTATAGGTTTGGATACCCTAGAGAGTTGGTCACTGATCAAGGCAGTCAATTTACATCCCACATGATTGAAAATATGTTAAGCCAACATAAGATCAAGCACAAAAAGTCCACTCCTTACCACCCATAGGCTAATGGGCAAGTGGAAGTCACCAACCGAGCATTGGAAAGCATTCTGACCAAAGTGATTAGTAGTGGCAGAAAGGATCAGGTAGATAAATTGGTGGAGGCCACCTGGGCCTACAATACTACTTGGAAGACCACCACTAGCTTCACTCCTTATGAGTTGGCCTATGGGAAGAAATCCATGTTGTCCATTGAATTTGAATACAACACCTTAAGGATGGCAACACAGTTGGATCTAGATGTCACAAGGGCACAACAAGAAAGATTGCTCCAGCTGAATGGGTTAGATGAATTTAGGATGTAGGCCCTCTTGCACATAGAAGTGACTCAAGTACAAAGGAAAATCTGGCATGACAGAAATATCAAGGACAAATTGTTTCAAGAAGGTGATTGGGCCTTGCTGTATGACTCCCGATACAAAGATTTCAAAGGCAAGTTAATGACCAGATGGTTGGGACCATATGTGATAGAAAAGTGCCATGATAATGGCGTTGTTCAAATAAGAACCATCGATGCAAAAGGTATCCCTTTGCTTGTCAATGGGTACAAGTTAAAGGTCTACAAAAAGCCCTTATCAAAGTAGGAATTCATCAGTAGCATCAGCAAGGCAGTGATGGTGATTGAATAAGTCTCAACTTCCACCTCACCAAGTTCTTAGAGAGAAAAAAAAAAAAAAAAGAGAGAAAAAAATAAAGGGACCTAGGTGAAAACCTCCATGAGGCACTTAAGTCCAACTTTTGGGTTGAAAACCTCTTGAGGCAGCCCAAGAGTATTATTTAAAAAAAAAAAATCTCTTGGTGAAAACCTCTTTTGAGGCACCTAGGGTAGGCAATAAGGATGAAAACCTCCTTCGAGGCAACCTAGTTGTCTTTTCAAAAGAAAAAAGAAAAAAAAACATACAAAAATAACAGTTATGTTTTTGCATGTTTGCAAGAAGATGATGAGCACAGGGTATAGAGGACAACAGGCCCTACCACAAACTATGTTTTTCTTCATCCATCTCATCTCCTCCATAATCCCCATGTTCTTCCATCCATACTCAACTCCAGATTCCAATTCCAAGCAATTATGTGTTTTCTACAAAATTCCCTGTAATACTACAACAGTTTCGTGTAGGTATTACAGGAAGGCCTTGAAAAAGTACAGGAGGGGCAGTCCAGTGGAAAAATGGTGATACAAACCTGTTTTGGGATATGAAAAGAGCCATTGACCTCACCACACCTCAGCCAACACCCTTCATGACCATGTCATCCCTGTATCCATAAAAAAAAAGCAAGTTAGAAAATATAAAAAAAAAAAGGAGAAGAGAAAAAATATCAAAAAGGGGCATTCTAACAGCAACATACCTCACCTTCCACTCCATCACCACATCCTCCACTCATTCCAATACATATTCCACTTCAGAGCAGGGAAAAGATGCGAAAGTTAAAGAAAAAGGCAGCTACAAGACATCCTGTAGGAATTCCTATAGCAGCCTCTTCCACAAAAAAGTCCACAGCAACTCCAACCCACCTTCAGGACAAGGACTACAGGAGTGAGGAATCTCCTCCAGAACCTAGCAATAACAAAATACAACACATGTACATCATCAAAGGAACAACTCAACAATAAAAGAAGAAGAAAAAAACACAGTTGGAGGATATGCATCTATGTCAAAGAACAACAAATTGACACCACTCTCCAGCATGCATGAGTAAGGCAAAGGACCAACAGGTATGTCATCTCACCAATACTCCCTCATAGGTACGAATATGATTAAACTGTAGGAATAATGCAAGAAGTTGATTTTATAAGCGAAGGTGGCCAGTTAACTTGGCCACCCTCAGTCAGATAACGAGAAGAAAAAGGGTTAGTCAACTCCACACATGGCAAGGTCACATAAAAAAAAGGGGGAATGAATAAAAAAAGTGGTTAAGTTACGGAGAATAGAAATGAGAGATGATTATGAGGAAAGGTGATATGATGAACTTGTAGTGGGACCAATGGTCCAAAAGGAGGTATTCGTACTCGACCATCCAACACATCACCCAACGAAATCATCCACAAATAGAAATAATCACTGACTCCCATGCAAGTATTGGTTATTTCGAAAAGGTGAAGGCAGAGGCAAATTCAAGGAGTCACCAAAGGAAAAAGTTACTCTCGACATCCCTGCAATGAAAACCTACAAGAAACAGTGAACACGTACATCAAACAAGAGAACCTATAGGAAATAGTAAGCACCTACATCAAACAAGAGAACCTCCAGGAAATAGTAAGCACCTACAACAAACAAGAGAAGCTACAAGATACAAGTAGAATTACCGCACGGAGTTGTAAGAGGACACCGAGGGCAATCAATTCAAGAGTTCTCATCACCAGAGCATAGTAGAGGGAGGTAGATGCCATACCTTATGTGTTTCTCATCGAAAAAGAAGAAATCATCATTTATTTTGAGTATTTGCAGTATGCATAAAGGTAGAAAGATCTCTATGAAGGTCAATGAAGGATAAACTATGAAACCTCATCACCCATCAAAGTTCTTAAACTATAGCCACCCAAACCTCACACAGACAAGAATTGCCAGAAAAATATGATAGGAGGCTTCAACAAAAGAGAGCCCACCAACACAACTAGAATACACCAACATCCTCTTGTGGTAGAAATCTTTACAAGGCATCAATGAACGAGGTTCTTTGAGATAATGAGGGGATACGATGACGATGCGGCTAGAAAATTTTCAATGTCACTCATACCTTTCACTAGAGACAATGCCATTGCTGTAGTGAAGGGTTTGTCAGTAGCAATAATCCCTAAGAGTATTAGTAGGATAAACACACTCCCCTTAGGGTTGCAATGGAGAAAAGAGGACATGACTAACGACACTCCTGCAAAGAAAGGTTTTTTCTTGGAAGGAGAAGAACCAATTGAAGACAAAAATGGGGTTAGAAGGGAAAGCATTCCATATCCTTGGAATGAGGTAAGTTACCACATCATCAAATATATTTCCTATGAAGGTAGATACAGTGTAGTGTATGGGTACCACTTTAGACTCCTCCATGAGCTAATATTTGGAGAGGAGAAACCTCCTCATAACAGGCTTAGTGTACCTTATTTTATGTTACTATTTTATGTTACAATCAATAATAGACATGAGCATCAAGGTACAAGAAGGAAAACATCAACAGCTAGCACATCATGGGTTGATCAAACTCATCCTGGAATATGCTCTAAATAATTTAAGAATCCTTATTT
Organism: Pinus tabuliformis; assembly: GCA_031772625.1. NCBI lineage: Eukaryota > Viridiplantae > Streptophyta > Pinopsida > Pinales > Pinaceae > Pinus > Pinus tabuliformis. The sequence continues at coordinate 340,636,192 of CM062807.1, read as the reverse complement.
CATGGTAAACATTTGCATACATGCAGGAAGAAGGAGCAATTCGAGCCATTGAGTATGATAGAAACCCTACTTCTAGTGAGGGAGAAGAAAAAACTGAGGATGAAAAAGAAGAAGAAACATAGGATGAAAAAGAAGAAGAAAAAGAGGATGAAGAAGAAGATGAAAGAGAGGATGGAAAAGAGGATGGAAAAGAGGATGAAGTAGAGAAGGATGAAAAAAATTCTAAAAAATAGAGCAGGGAAGAAGAAGAATCACCAGGGTGTCTCCAGAGCCTACAGAAAAGGAGGCAGCAGCTGCTCTAACTGCCCTAAGTACATTTGTCAAAGCAAAGGGAAAGAGATAGAGGCAAACTCCCCTTTACTTCAGGACAAGGAAGATCACCCAGATTAAACAAGGGAGACCTCGAACCCCTACCAAAATTCCAATTATCATAGAGGACTCACCAAAACAACAAGAGAAAGTAGTCCGTCTAGGGAAGAAGGTAAAAGAAGAAACATCAAAACAAGCTTCTTCTAAGTCACCGATCACCTACGTTAGGTGACCTGTCACAAGGTCGACCTCAACAAAAGGGAAAGGTATCCTACAGGAAACACAATTAGAACTACAGGAAGTAGAAATTGTCCTAGAGGAAACCCTATCAAAGCCATAGGAAACACAAGAAAAAGATCAAGAAAGGCTGCAAGGGAAAAGGGAAGGAAAAGAGGAAGAAATTACTCAAGAAAAAAATAGAGAAAGAGGCCTAGGAGCTGAAGGAGCCTATCCCACATCCAAACCTCAACTCCTACTACAGATTAATTGAAGGAGGTAGGGTGATACCACAAAAATTTGCCATTCCTCTACTTGAAAAAGAAAGAGCAAGGACACATAGGTGGATGAAAATTGCTAAATCAAAAGGGGTGGATGATGTAGGCCACATGGAAGAGAAGCTACAAGGAATGGGCAGAGAATTAAGTAGCATAAAAGATAGGGAAACAATGATGAAATCTCATTTAGAGGCTGAGAACACATGGCTAAGAAAGCAAATACATGAAAAGGAAGGCCAATTGGCAACTATGGCAAGTTTATCCATGGAGGCAATTCAATGCAGGATGCCAACAAAGTCATATGCCTTATACCTCAAAGAGCAATGGCTACAGTTTTAGATAAAAATCTTAGCACAAAGAGGAACTATGCCTTTCCAAGACTACAGGAAATTCATTGACCTTTGTGATCAAAGCACCCTGGAGGATAGAGCAAAGATATATGAGATCTACCAACACAATTTAGCTATGACAGATTTAAATGTGTGGGACCCCAATCCAAAGCTAGGGGACTTGGCATCTTGGATGAGTCATGAGGAAGCCAGAGCTACAAAAATTAAAAGGGTATTGGCAATAGAGGAAGCATAACCACTTTTCATCAGATTAGAACAGAGTAACTCAATGGTTGTCATCAACACTCACAACCTCATTGCAAATGATCCTAAGCTTGCACCACAATACCTTTTTGTACAAGAACAAGTAGTCACTCATTTTGAAGACATGCTAAGATTGCTAGGAGATGAGAGCCAGCAAGCCTACCAAAGGAGATGGAACACCTTACCCTACAACCTAAATATCATTCTCTTGATAGAATGAGGGATGCACCAGAACGAGTCCCAATGTATAAGAAAACATTAAAGAGACTCAAAGTCAACTAGATTGGATTGAAACCCAGCCCACCATTACTTTTAGGTATTTTAGAGGGGAGAAAGGAAGAAGAAGAAAGAAAGCAATGGGAGGAGATAGAGAGGAATGCAGGGTTTTATCCACAAGAGGAGGAGACTACAACAAAAGCTTGGAATGTCAAGGAGGTCACCAAAGCAATGAAAGACATGGACATAGATTGAGTTTCTTAGAGGATGAGCAACATTTTCAGTAGGGGGTGATAACGAGGCTCATCAACGAGTAAATTATATGGACCTTAATGCACCTCCGGCTTACTAAAATAAACTTTTCTCATCATTCTTTACATGTTTTAATTATGTTTTCCTTAATGAGGAGAGTAAATATGAGATGTCATGTCTAGTGGTCTAATGTGCATTGATTGTAGGTTTTGGAGCAAATTTTGGCTAATTAAAGTGCAAGAACTCGAATGAAGACAAACAAGAGGGATTCTAGGAGATAGGATCTCCCTCCTTAACTCCTCACTCACTTGACTATTCCTCAATCAAATCTCATTAGCTCGGAGTTGCAAGTAGCCAAGTCATGAGGTTCAATGGAAGGCAAGCCAATGATAGTTGAAGACTAGTTGATCTCGAGATTGGGAGCCAAGCCTCCCTAAATTTAAGGAATTTGTTGGTAACTTTAGTTGTATAAATCAAGAGGCCTAGAGCCTCATTAGGATTCAGATTTTTTGTTCAAGATAACTAAGCAATTTTCGAGTTGAAGCATTGTAACCAAGCACTCTTGTGTATTTCTGATATTTTAATGAAAATGAGCAGCATTCCCTTGATCCAACACTGAGTTGACTTAGAGGGCTGAAACTTTTGGGTTAGGGCCCAACCCCAGTAGCAAAGGTTCCTCTTGTTGTACATGTATGCTTAGGTTATACTCATAATTAGTTGCTACATTGATTTTGGTATTGTTCATTTGTAAGTATTGGTAGGTTTAATTAGTTTGCTTCCATTTGTGGATAGTTCTAACTATAGCATTGTAGTGATAAGAAGATATTCCGAAAAGGTTGACAGCAAGTGGTTTTCACCTCATTTCTCCATTTCAGGGATCATCGCTTGAGGAACACTTCCCATCCAACCCAAAAAGATAAAATTCTTGCTTTTTGTGTAATCTAGGGTTTTCCTACTAATTAGGTCATTATCTTTCAGTTTCATAGGATAAGTTGCAATTGGTATTTCTGATCTCGCATGTTTTGCATTGATTTCATCTCACTTTTATATTGGTTTCAAGCACTTCCATGCATAAACTTAGCAAGTAAATGAGGACAACTATGTTTTCTTCTATTTGAATAAACCCTTCTTGTTTCTAGATGAATTTATGTGTAAATTCCAATAGTGATGTGTGTTGTTGCAGGAGTTTCTACATTGCAGGGAGACCTCATCTCATTAGCCTCAGCCAAGCCACATCCACCCATGATTTCCAAAAGTCACCAAGGTCTCAATTGAATTCTTGTCTTATGAGGATAACTTGCCATTTTCGTTGAGCAAATGCAACCATCTTAAAGATTTAGCTTGAGTTCTGAGTAGGTGCATACCACTCCCATGCCTTATTCCCTCCTTATTCACCTTTTACAAGCTCCATCCCGCCTTCTAGACCACTCCCTAAGCTTTCGGCCTGTACCTGTAGTAAAACAGGGGATCCTTTAGGTGATCTATTACTTCGTGTAAACATCTTGTAGGAAAACCTGTAGTATCTTGTTTTGAGCCCGAATTGAGAAAAATCATCACCAAAGCCAGGATTAGGCCCCTACTTGACCTCCAAGTCATCAAAACCATTGTAATCCTCTTCCTCCACACATGTCTACCCTGCCAAGGAACAAACAAGGATTAGAATTTACATTTTTCAAGCAAAAAGATAAAGAAAAAGAGTCTTTTTATATTTATTCATGCACACAACAGTTAGTACTCTCTAGATCATATTTCATGCTTAGATTAGTTAAAACCTCACATGTGTTAAAGTAGGGTTATTTTGCAAGCAAGGTATGTTAGCAAGTATATAGAGGATTTCATGTTATTTTGCAAGCATTTCTTTAGTCTTTAATTCTTTCAATAGGCAGCATTTATTTTCCCCTAATTAGGGTAAATTTCCCCTCTCCAAGATGGTAATCAAAATTCTTCTAGTCAATAGAAGGTTGGTTTGAGAAACCCTAGTGGCCTATCGCCCCAACTTAGCAGTGACAAAGAGTAGACTAATTACATCTATTTGTGTATACATCATTGTCACCTCCAAGTTTGTACGAACCCCAGGTTGATGAAGTAAAGTCGGTAGCCCCAGGAGTTGCAGCATCCTTGTTGCAATACTGGTGCTCATCAATAGGGGAGGATTTCATCCCATGTGCATGTATGCTTTGATTTGTACATGCGTAGATGTGCAAGATCATCCTATTGATAACCTCTGTTTGGCCATCAGTTTGGGGGTGGAAGGTCGTGGACTTAGTGGGCTTGGTATCCAACAACGACCAAAGGCTTGACCATAATGTACTTAGGAATCTATTGTCCTAATCTGAGATAATGGACTATGGGATCCCAAAGTGTACCCATACTCATTTGAAGAAGAGTTTAGCAATGGTTTTTATTGTGATACTCTTCTTGCTGGTCACTAGAATGGACATCTTAGAGAATCTCTCAGTGACCACAAAAACACAATCATTGCCATGCTTGGTAGAAATAAGGCCCAACATTTTATCCATGGAGATGGATTCTCAAGGATGGCTAGGAGTAGGAAAAGGAGTATACATGCCTTGCTTCTTGATTGTAGGTTTGGAAATGGCGCAAGAAGTGCAGGATATGATGTACTTCCCAACATACTATCAAAGGTTTGACTAATAAAAATAATTATGCAGCACTGCCACTATCTTTTCTACCTTAAAATGTCCAACGACCCAACTGTAGTGTGCCTCCCAAATAATATTGGCACACTCACTTAAAGGAACACAAAGGTTTCCTAGGTGGCATAATAGTGCATCCTGGAGGTGAAATTCTATAACTTTCTTACCTTGTAGGAGCATTTGGTATGTGGTTCCTAATTCTGGATCCCTCTTGTAAAGATACGGCCATCCAGAAATCTCATGTCCAAAAGAGTCGAGCACAGTGGTTAGCGCCATAACCGGCGGTCAGTTGAGGTAGTTTGCAATATTATTGGTACTTACCTTCTTGTACTTAATACTCAAATGGAACTGTTGTAGATGTGTGGACAATTTCTGATGGCAATCACTCTGCAACTTTCCATGTGTTTGTATGAATTGCAGGGGTCGGTGGTCTGTGTAGATAACTGTTTCCTTCCCCATAATGTAATATTTCCATTGTCGATAGGCATGCACAATGTAATGCATCTCTTTGTCATAGGTGGGATACTTTCAGACTATATCTGAAAGTGTCTCACTGTGATATGCCACCAAATACACCTTATGGGTAAAAACTGCACTAATAGCATAGTATGAGGCATCTGTCTCAATTTCAAATGGTTGTTGCAGGTCTGGTCACTAGTACAAATGGGGCCAAAATCTGGTGGCTATTAGTCGGATATGTGACTTATTGGCATTGACTATCCGACACATTGGTGCTCCTCAAATCATTGTTGGAATTCTATTGAATAGTCAATAGTTTAGTTACCATCGGATATGCGACGATACAAATGTCAATTATTTGAAACATAAAAAGGCCAAAATGGTCATTGAAAAGCCAACATTTATAAGTCAGTTTTGCAAAGCTACAAATTGTTCGATATCTGACGGACAAAATGTCAAATATCTGGCAGGTCCCGCACCAGTCCGGAATTGGATATTCAACACAAAGGTTGTTTTGTCCGAAGGAACAAATTGATGTTTAGGCATCGGGTAATTGATGACATAAGTAAATTGTGCAATAGAAGTGTTGTCACTCTGACACTTTCAAGCTGACGGTGAAGCGTCAAATATGAAATGGGCAAGAGTTTTGTCCGATGGGAGTGTTAAGATACCGATACTTTCGTCCGTCAAAATTTTCATCGAGTATCTTATGAGTACTTTGATCGATAGTTGTGGAATATTTGATGACCTGCCTCTGCCATCAAATATTCGACAGAGTCCTGTTTTTTTTTAAGTCTAGTTTGTTGAATATTCGATGGAGATATGCGTTTAAAAAAAAAAAATACATAGTACTATTTTGAAGACTATAAGAATTGACATCATTCTGTGGCTACCTTCAATTTTGTCTCAACTTTGCTCTCTCTTTCTCTCCTCCCTTGTGGCTCTGGCTCATTTCGTCTCAACTTCATTGTCTCTATCTTTCTTTGCGTGGAGAGTGAGGAAGAAGTGAAGCATAAACTCAAAGATATTATGCAGAAAACAAGTAGAGGTGTAAGGATCAATCCATGATGTGTAAGTGTCAGATCATCTTAAGTTTGGCCCACTCGATTGGTTGTTTTAGGGGATATTGTAGGGTTCTGTCACTGATGAAAATTCAATGGATTATAAGTGTTTATTCATGATATATCTTTTGGTGCCCTAAAATTGGTTGAAACAATTCGAATTTTGAGGTATTTTGCAACCCCTACGCCAAGGGGGCTCTGAGCTACATACATCTAATTGGGCATGGAAAGGATATTGAGAGGGGTACAAGGTAACGACCATGGGTAGTCTTGTCTCTCGCTATTTTGTATGTGCACACATACACAAAAATAAATAAAAATTGAAAGAGCAAGGGGACTGAGCCAAACATTAAAACAAATTCAAACATTTAACTTAAGAGATGCTCTTGATTTTGTCAATGCAGCTCTTGAAGCACATCCATATGATGTATGTAACGTAGATGACATTGATGATATCTGTGAAGTAGACGAAGTGGAAGAGTTAAATGTGATACTAACATGTTATATTGGAAAACATTTTTCAATCGTGGCTGATGAAAATGCTAGATATAGTGGTGTGGCATCCACTCTACCTTGTAGGCGTAGGGTGTGTGCACACATGGTTCCATGATAATTAAACTAGTGGTCGATATGATGCAATCAATTATTTCCACCACTGTACAAAATACATAAATGCATATCTAGGCTTTGTCAAAATAAAAATTCCTCTCCCTCCTATATAATTTTGGTATTACAAGATAATAGAGACTACAAAATTGGTTACTATAGGGTCATTTCCAGCACTATCACCAATACACCTCATATTGTGAAACCACGTTATAAGTCGGTTTGGTCATTTATCAATACGTTGTTGAACTGCTCACAACTCATGTTCCTTGAAAGGAGAATTCACCACAATTTTTTTAGAAAACATGCATTGCAATAGGGAAGTTTTGTACTAATTTCTTGTTAACCATTCCAATAGAACACTCCTCTCAAGTGAATAAAATATTCTAATGAATCTCTTCGATCAAATTATTCTAAAAGAGAATGGAATTCACTTATATCCGTAGTTGGGATTTTCCTCAGTGGGCCCGAAGTCGACATTGTTTCGGGAAGCCATTTTTTCTGTTTGACATAAATGGAGTCGGGTTTAGGTGAAGCGCGGGTGTGCTTTTTTCAAAAGGAGTCGTTGGATATCGATCTGACACCCGAAGACATCCTCGCCTGTTGGGGTCTAGAAGATTCAGAGGAGAACCTGCAACATTTCTTCCCGAAGCAGGCGTTGAAGTCAGTAAGCGTGGAAATGGCAGTGGATGCAGGAGTAAAGGTAACAGGTGCTATCGACCGAAGTTTTGGGGGAAATACAATGAGGGAAGGATTGCTATCAAGCTCTGTTCGACCCTCGACTGTTGAAGAGCCGGGAAGAGATTTAAAAGTTTCAGGAAAAGAGGGTCAAAATCAAAGTTATCTGTTAGGATCGGCGGGTGGGGGTTCCAGGGTGGCTGAGGAGCCAAATGAAGGCATCTATCGACAGTCGGATAAGTGTTCTGAGCCATTTGAGGCTGTAGAGGGAGGAGATAAGATGGAGGATGTGGGTGGAAAGAGGAAGAAGCCCAAAATTTGTAGGAAAAAGGCGGCAAGACCCAGTTGTGTTTTTGGAGTGGATATCCACATAGACAGGGCGCTGGAAGCATCAGAAACCGTTCTAGTTGGCAGAGTCCGTGGAAGGAAGTTCTCGGTGGCCTTCATTAAGCAATGGGCTCTGGCTGAATGGAAAGAAGCTCCGGGACAACCATAAGAGGTCAAGACGCTTGACAGAGGTTGGTTCTGTCTTTGGTTTGGGCAAAGGTGCATGTCGAATGGGTGTTGTCAAAGCATTGGAGCCTAGGGAAGAGGCCTATTTTATTCAGGAAATGGACGCCTCTCTTTGATTCCTAGAAAGAAAAAATAGAGGAGTTTCCAGTCTGGGTCAAACTAATGGGCCTCCCTATTCATTTCTGGACTGACTCGGTTTTCTCCTCAATCGGAAATACTCTGCATAAGTTCCTTGATTCAGATAAATCCTATTTATACACTCATGACTGGAGCGCAGCCCGCCTTATGGTAAGTTTAAACCCCAAAGAAGGTCTGGCGGATGATATACTTTTAAAGTATCGTGGCCAAGAGTTCATCCAGACCCTGGACTATGAAAAGCTCCCGTTCAGATGTCATCGGTGCAAAGTATATGGTCGTCTGGCTCGGGATTGTCCTCGTGGGCATCATCGACGTCGAAGGCAGAGGAAAAATGGGATTAAGGCAGAGTAAAAGGAAAAAATGAAGATCACTGCTCAGAAGGAAGAGATTCAGTCAAAGGAGGTCGAAGTCCTAGCAAGTGTCCAGGAGTTAGGGCCAGAGCCTATGGAGGGCATTGGAATATTTCAGTCTGAGATGACAGCGAGTGCTGTTGTTTCAACTCATCTCTCTTCAGCTAGTTTCTCAGCAGTCATTGCAATGGAAGAATTGAATCAGGCTTGTCCCCTCCCCCCTCATAACTCCTCCCCTCTCCTATCAAGTGCATTGCATGTGTCGTGTAGTGGTGAGTTTGATCATTTATGCCAACTCTCAAACGTATGACAGACACAAATAAGGGACTAAACACAACTGACAATGTTCTAATGTCGGTTCCATCCCCCCCTTCTCTTGGCTCTACGCATTCTGGAGATGGAGGACATGAATCTCATTAAAATCTAAGGCCTTTAGCCACCAGAAAAGGAAAAGGGCTGGTAGTAGGCGGTTTGGCAATGGATGAGGTGTCCATAGGTCCGAGGAAGTTAAGAGGGAGGAAGTCGGATTTATCGAAAGCAAAGTTGAAGGCTATCATTGATATTGCTGGAGGAAAGCAGTTGTCACTGCCAGGGGTGCTTAAAGCAAAGCAATCACCCCTCGAGGTTTTTAAATGATCATTTTATCTTATAACTGCAAGGGTCTTGCTAGTACCCCCAAAAAACTAGCTCTGAAGGATCTGGTCAAGGCTAACAAACCTGATATTCTTTTTCTTCAGGAAACGCTTGGGAAAGGAGATGATATTATAGGCTGTCTGCATAAGCTTTTGCCGGGTTGGAGTTTTCATGCAGTGGATGCAAATGGGCATTCTGGAGGTGTGGTTTTGGGGTTTAATGTGAAGGTAGCGCGTGAAATCTCTTCATGGGGAGCAAAAAACATTTTGGCGGTGGAACTCTATTCCAACGAACTCTGTATTCCTTTTCTTTTTCTGAATATCTATGGTCCTAATTCGGAGCAGGAGAAGTTCTGGAACTCTTTCTTCGCGAAGTCCTTTTTGGCGCATCCAAATCTTATTATTGGTGGAGACTTCAATTTTTCTTTGGGCCTGACTGAATCCTAGGGGGTTAATGCTAGAGCGGATCCCCTCTCTGCTTTCTTTCATCAGAAATTGGCCTCGTCGCCTCTTGTTGATGTTAACCCATCAAAGATGCGCCCCACTTGGAGGAACCGCAGAATTGGCGATGACTGGATTGGGAAGAAATTAGACCGCTTCTTAATAAGCGATCTGCTGGCTGAGAAACTACAGGCGTTCAGGCATTGGGTTAGAGATGGTGGCCTCTCTGATCACTTACCGGTTCCTCTGGAGGTGAAAGGTGATTTATCTAAGCTAGGTATCCCTTTCAAGTTTAACTCTTCTTGGCTTTTGGATGCATCTTACATTAGTCTTTTTCATAAAACTTGGAGGAAAGCCGTGGTTAATGAGAATGAGAACCGAAGTCAGCTGTTTATGGAAAACTTATTAAGGATGAAGGCCACTTCAAAACACTGGGCTCTTCAAAAGAAGCTAAAGGAAGAAGAATTAATGCAAGCGGTGAACTCAGAACTTGCCCTACTCGAGGATCCAGACAGTCAGGGCTATGGCTCAAGTGCATCTCGATCGAGGATCCATGAGTTGGAAATGGAAAGAAGGAGAATTCTGCAGCTCAGGGAGCAAAGCTGGCGCCTTAAAAGCAGAGTGATCTGGTTACAGGCAGGGGATGAAAATTCCAAGTTTTTCCAGAATTATGCCAAAGGGAGAAAAAACTCAAATACAATATGGGAAATGAAGAAAGCAAATGGTGATTTAGCGCTCTCTTTCGAAGATTTGGCTATTGAAGGGGTAAATTATTTTAAACACCTCTTTAAATCTCCAGGTGAAGCTTCAATTGCTGAAGTTATAAGGGTTGCCCAGATTTTCCCTCGGTTCATAGAGGAGGAAGACAATGAATTTCTCATGGCACCTATTTCTAAAGAGGAGGTTGCAAGCGTCCTCAAATCGATGCAAAAATGCTGGAAGAATTCAACTGTCTAGCCATCCGGGCCGGGGATTTTTTCTTTTTGTTAAAATCCTATCATTTTTTATTCCCGACTATAACTAATATTAGTCCATTAATACTGCACAAATGTGGGATACATCTTAAGTACCAAAATAGATTAATAGATTTTTGAGTAATTAAATTGAGAGTTGACTTGGTAAAGAAAATGTATTTCAAAAAAATCATTTTTCACTAATAAGAAAGTTTATTATGTCCATATAATCCAAATTTTCCACTTATCTCAAATCTGTTGACCAGATTTCAACAGATCATCATATTTTATATGCATGTTTTGGATAACCAACATCCCAAGTCTGATCTCCCAGGTTCTTTTGCCGATTTCAGGCCCATTTCTTTGTGTACCTGTGTTTACAAACTTATTGCTAAAATCATTGCTGTCAGGCTAAAACCCTTCCTTTCTAAAAATGTTTCTCCGGAGCAGTTTGGCTTTTTAGATGGCAGGCAAATTCATGAAGCTGTGGGAGTTGCTCAAGAAATGCTCCACAGTCTCAAAGTTGGAAAGAAAAAAGGAGTCGTTGTGAAAATAGATTTATCGAAGGCTTACGATAGAATCAGCTGGCTGTACCTGAGACTCTTGTTAACTCATCTGGGCTTCAGTTTTGAATTTGTAAGATGTATTATGAGCTGTGTCTCGTCTTCCTCCATAACTGTTCTGATCAATGGAGCAGCCTCCAGTTTCTTCAGCCCTGAACGTGGCCTGCGCCAAGGCTGTCCACTCTCTCCCCTCTTGTTTTTGCTGGCAGCAGACGGAATCAGTCATTTGATCCATGAAGCAAAAAGTCAAGGTTTGTTGAAAGGAATCGAAGTTGCTTCAAATTTCTGGGTCACTCACCTTCTCTTCATGGATGATATTATACTCTTCAACAATGGCAGCCTTGATGACTGCAGGATGCTTAAGAGGATCTTGGACCTCTTTCTGAAAGCGACTGGCCTCTGCATAAACGAGAGAAAATCTACTATTACTTGCTCTGGTCTGGCTAGAGAGGAGGTGCGTAGAGTGACCTTGGTTCTGAACTTTGAAGTTAAATCGCTCGAGGATTCTTTCAAATATCTGGGGTTCTATCTGAAACCAGAAAATTACAGGATAAAGGATTGGCAGTGGATCCTTGTAAAATTGGATTCGAAACTGAAACATTGGAGCCACAAGTGGCTCTCTCGGGCAGGTAGGCTTGTTTTAATAAAATCTGTTTTGATGGCAATTCCAGTCTATTGGGCGAGCTTGACTTGGGTGCCCAAAGGTATTCTAAACTCTATTGAGAAACTTTGTAGCAGTTTTCTGTGGGCGGGGTCCAAGTCTGAGAGAGTTACCCCATGGATCGCATGGGACAAAATAGCTCGCCCTAAAGAGTGCGGGGGCTGGGGTATAAAAAACCTTGCCAGTTTCTCCCAATCCCTTGCAGCAAAGTTGGCTTGGAGGATCATTACAATGGAAAATCTATGGACTGCAGTGACTAAAAGGAAATATGTAGATCCATTATCAATGCTAGATTGGATCAGACTGTCGCAAAAGCCGTCCAAAAATTCCTCGGTGGTCTGGAAAGCAGTGGTTGCATCTGTTCACATCATTGAGAAGGGGTTGGCTTGGTATGTGGGAGATGGAACACAAATTCGCTTGGGGCGAGATCCTTGGATTGGATGTTCTGAGGGGTTTACTCTATCTCAAGGTTTGGTTGCAGTTTTAAAAGACTGAGGTCTATACACTCTAAACCAGGTAGTTGATCCCTGGGCCTCTTCCATTTGGAATCAAGGGTGGCTTCAAGGGCGAGACTTAGATTTGTCCGAAGACAGGTTGGAGGAATGGGACAGGTACACAAGGGATCTCCTCAACTCCTCTGTGTGGCTATCTGACTCTCCGGATGAGCTAAAATGGGTTTTTGCTCAGAATGGTTTTTATTCCCCAAAGGCAGGTTACAATTGGATGATGTCTCAAAACGGATGGGAAAATCCAGACTGGTGGACTAAACCATTATGGAAGTTAAAAGGACCAGCTAAATCAAAATTGTTCTTTTGGTGTGTCCTTTTCCAAAAAGTTCCTACGTGGGATTTCCTTCAAAGAAGAGGTAGAATTGGTCCTGGTAGATGTCCTCTGTGTAAAGACAGTGCTGAATCAGTTCAGCATTTATTTCTCCTTTGCCCCTTCAATTCTAGTCTTTGGGCAGCAATGCTAAGTTTAATAAATGTTCCTCATAGATGGGAAGGGCAGGGGCTCTTAGAGGTCTAGAAGAGTTGGTGGAACGTTTCTTTAAATGAAAGGGAACGAACCATTCCGTTACTCATTACTTGGGGGACCTGGCTTGCCAGAAATCAAGCTATTTTCAAGGACTTTGCATTCCCTATTGGAAGACTTGCCGCTGAAGGAGCTGCCATCTATGAAAGCATTCCTATCCCTCAAGCTCCTAATTCCTCCAGAGCTGTTAGTCAAGAAGTCATTAGACACTCTATGCCATGGGCTTATTTTGATGGGGCTTCGGATATTAATGGTCGATGTGGGGCTGGCTTGATCATACATTTTTAAGAGGAGAAGATTGTTAAAGCCTTAGTAGGTCTGGGACAGGGTTCAAATAATTTTGCCGAATTGAAAGCCCTTCATCTCCTCCTCTGCTAGCTTATTCTTCGTAATGTGAGAGAAGCTCAACTTTTTGGGGATTCCATGAATGTGGTGCAATGGTTCAACGGGGCTTATCGCTGCAACAATCTCACTCTGCTTCCTCTGTTTAGAGAAGTTTCTCGGCTTAGGAATCGCTTCATGGAGATCTCTCTTAGTCATATCTTCCGGGAAAGGAATTCTGAAGCGGACCGTCTTTCTAAAGAAGGAGTAGAACTTGAGATGGGGTCGTGGGCTGTCTCGGAGGTTGATAATGGGGTTGTTCGACCTGTTGAACAACCCATCTTCGCTTAATTTTATTTCTCGTTTCCTCTGTTCCTGTAAATATTCGTGTGGTGTTCTGTCTCTTTTTCCATGTTTTTTCATCTCTCTGTTTTTTTTCCCCTGCCGGTTTCTTGGGCTGTTCTCCCTATTTGTGGATGCCCAGGCAGAGGTTCCAGTCTCTTCTTGCAGCGGCTTCAGAATCCTCAATGTTTATTGTGGATCTCTGAGGCTTTCTTCCCTGATCGCGTTCTCTCCCGCGTGGTCTTGTTTCCAACGATTCGGTTGGTTTTGGAGGTTTTTTTCCCTTGCGGTGGCTTTCTTTGATATAGCTGCGGGCTGTTTGGACTGTGTTCAAATGAATTGTGTGGTTTGGGAGGAGTTCCTCCTTCCTGCGGTGGCTTGCACTGTCAGCGAGCAGGTTTGGTAGCTGAGACTCTCCCCGCTTGCTGGCAGTTACAGTCTTAGAGTTTAGCTTACATATTTTATGTAACCCTTTTTATTAATAAAAGGTTGGACTTTTTTTGTGGAAAAAAAAAATTGGGATTTTCCTCTCGAAAATATTTTTGACCTCAACCATCTATAAGATCCCTCAACATTGCAACCTTCTTGTAGAATTATATAACACGTGATTCTGAAATATGGGAGACCTTTAATCATAGGGAACACATTGGTCCCTCAGGGATCTGCCAACACTCTGAGGTAGTGGAAAGTTTTGAGAGATACCACTGGATAGATTATTTTAACAAATTAAAAGGATATAATGATAATGTAGCTAGGGAATTTTCGATGAATTTTCAAAAAAATGGAAAAAATAGATATGTGGTTGTTGTTAAGGGGCTTGAAATTTTTGTGACTAAAGGCATTATTATTAAGGTATCTAGGATGAGGTAGCATATCATATTTTTAAAATACATCTCGTATGAAGGAAGGCTAAGTATATTTTATGTTTATCAATTCATAATCCTATACCAACTAGACACCAACCACACTTATAACTTGTAGAGACCATAAATGTGCCATACTTCCTCCTACAATCCATAAATGGAATGATTTCCAAGGAAAAAAAGGGGGTAAACATGAGTTGTTATCCCATCATGGGCTCATTCAACTACTGGTTTTCCATAATTTGGATAAGTTGGAGCACATATTATTTTTGATTGATTTTGGGCTTATACACTTTTCCTCTCTCTTTCCTATCAACATCAAGGGACTAACTAACGACATGGTTCTATGTAAACTCTAATAGGCTCTATGTTTATAGATATCCATAGATTTTCCCCTACATCACCCCTAGGAGCATGTGCTTATTCTAGATACCTATTTTGAGATCGTTGCTTCACATTTCATTCATGGTACCCCAAGGGTGGTTCCGGTAAATCCAATAAGCATTCATTCATGCAAATTAATTACACATGATAACATTCTAAGACATATGTTGCCGTCATCTAAATCTCCATATTGCTTTACAACTTTCCAAGATTTTGTTTCATCTTTAAGTTCATTCATAATTTTTCTATATCATTGATTACAAGCTTAATAAATAAATCTTTTGGAACCTCTCCATAAGTAAGCAATGTGACCAAATGTCTTGAAAGAGATGTTGTGCTCGACTTATAGCTTGTTCCACAGATTTACAAGAAGTTGATACTTGGGTAAAAAACATAATTTTCATGTATTTCAACTTTTATCATCAACTCTCGAAAATGGATCGTTTTACATGGAAATATTTAGTTAATAATAAGTGTTCCTTTGACTGAATGGCCATTATATAAAATACAACATTGAATGAGCAAGGGGTAGGCCTCTGAAATCTAATTGCTTAAGTGTTTTCCTTAAAATACATTTTTTGGGCATTGGGAAGCCAATTTTTTGTTGAGTCAAAGTCAAAGTCATTTTTGTAAGAGACCCTTCTTAGGCTCCTTAAGGTCAAAAAGGGAAAAATGTTTTTGTCTAAATATCTCCCCCACCAAATCAGTTGCTTCTCCCAAAAGGATTACCATTCATCCTTCAAAGCTAGCCTCCAAACAGAATATAATCAAGTCGACCTTCATTACAAGCCTACAAGTTGGGTTCAAGTCAAATTGTTCATGTTGGCTCAAATGCACAGTGACCAATAAGTATAAATAGCCTACTATTTCACCATTTGAAGGAGAGAAGTGAAGCATTTGTTCAAGAAGTAAGAGAAACTATTACAGGATCGAGAAATGGAGAGGAAGCAGAGAATCTTAGAAGACTATTATAGAGAGGAAGATGAAAATGTGAATTGAAGAAACAATTATAGGGAAGCGGAAGTTCCTTGTTGTAGAGATGATTACAAACAGGGCAATGACTATTGCAGAAGGAAGGCCGAGATTTTTGAAGCAGGAAGGCTGAGATTTTAGAAGTAGGAGGGTTGATACTATTGCAGAAAGAGGGTCAAAATTTTGAAGTTGAAACAGAAGAATCCAAGAACCATGATTTTAGAGACAATTGCAAGAGGAACTGGGCTAATGGTTGGGGTAAGTCTATTTCTTTAATCAAAGGGTCAATTGTGTCTCAACCTAATTTAATCTACTAGAGAAAGAGTTAATTGGGTTTTCTCCTTCATAGGGGTTTTTCCCTGGCTGTGCGCTTACGTCTTGTGTTCTTGTTTTGTGATCTTCATGTAGAAATTTTGAATAATATGACACTTATTCACAGATATTATCCCGATTATACACTATTGCGGAATACATGCATAATACATAACCTCCTCTACGTTGATCATCAATTTAGTAGCATCACAAACAATGAAACATCAATCGCATGCACACATTAACATAGTATGTAACCCGGGGAAAGCATACAGCTGAAAACCCCGCACTATCTGTATATTATAATGATAGAGAACATGTAACAATACATAGTACAATACTCCTCACAAGTACTCAATACTATCTCCACCTGTTACACACAAACTAGCTCAGATTTGAAGCCTCAAATCTCCTCCACTGTTTGCCTGCCTCTACTGCGCAATCCTACAAGAGAATCAATCACTATATGAATTCGAATTCCCTTGGTTATACTACGCAAGCCTCATGGGAAATCTCCATCCATGCATGTGCAAATCTCATGCACAACTATAGTCACAACTGATAGCAATCTCAACCTCTAACACCTGTCTCCACTGAACTGTACATGTACTCAGTTAACTGATGTATTCTTTAGTTGCTTTATGAGTTAATAATTAGTGAATCAATTAATAATTAATTCACACAACTCATCACTAGTGTATTCTTTAGTTAGACTAAAATACAACTAGTTTAACCAAGTCAAATTGAACACAACTCCATCAACTCCACAATCAACTCCACCAAACTCAACCACATGAGTTCTAACTGAAGTCCTGCATGCAATAGCTCAACTGACCCACAAGAAAAGTGTATTTCCTTCTGACAGCTGCATGTGCCACATTTGTAGCTCAAACTTAAGTGCTCCAAGAGGATAAGATAATGTTTATAGTCCAAATATTATTATGAGACAATAATATTCGACTGTTCTATTTTTAGCCTGGCAGTCTAAAAATAGAAACCGCCCATATGTCTAAAAATAGAAGTCAATATATTTTTACCAACATGACCAATCATCCACAAATAGCATCCTGAAACTCATAGACCATGATCCATATGTCTAAAAATAGACATAGTCTAAAAATATACTTTGCGCCAAAAATAGCCTGCGGGCCCACTTAGTGAAGGCGACTTCTTTCCACTAAGCTCCATCATCTTGTTGCATTCTCAACACTCCCTCTCAACAAGATATGGATTATCAGCAACCCCTATCCTGCCTCGATGGTATTCGAATTTGCTCCTGGTGAGCGCCTTCGTCAAGATATCAACATCCTGATCCTCCGTTGGAATGTATGAAAGTAACATGATTCTCCGCTGCACACAATCTCTGATATGATGGTACCTGATGTCAATGTGCTTAGATCTATCATGAAATATTGGATTAGCCGAGAGTTTAATGCAACTCTGGTTATCACAATAAATCACTATAGGCTCCAAGTGAGAACCGAACAACCCGACCAGGATCTTCCTCATCCATATAGCCTCGCATGCAGCCAAACTTGCTGCCATATACTCGGCCTTTGCTGAACTGAGTGCCACGGATCTCTGCTTCCTGCTGTACCGAGAAACTGTTGTCGAACCGATACTGAAGACCCCTCCAGATGTGCTCTTTCTTTCCGTTGGGCTCCTTGCCCAATCTGCATCCGTGAAGCCACATAGCTTCACCTCATCCTCCTGTCTGTACCACAATCCATATCCCGATGTGCCTCTCAGATAACGCAATACATGCTTGCCTGCCTTCCAGAAGAGCTTGGTTGGCTTAACCATAGATTTTGAAATATGGTTAACAGCATAGCATATATCGGGTCGTGTATTGACCAGATACATAAGTGACCCCACCAACTGTCGATAAACAGTGGCATCCACTACTTCTGCTGAAGTAGCATCCTCCTTCCTCCAACCTCCAGGAAGAGGAGTATCAACAGGCTTGCAGCCATGCATGTTGAACTTCTCCAGTACCTCTCGAGCATACTTACCCTGAGAAACAAATAGTCCATCACTACTGCCAAATTTCCAATCCCAGTAAATAATGAAGGAGGACCAAGTCCTTCATCTCAAACTCCTTAGCAAGATCATCCTTGCATGAAAGTATCAACAGCTCATCACCTGTTAGAATCAAATCATCGACATAAAGTACAATGATAAGCAACTTACCCTCCACCACAATCTAGTATAGGTTAGGATCCGCCTCACTCTTGGAGAATCCAAGTCCGGTGAAATAACTGTCTATCCATGTGTACCAAGCACGTGGTGCTTGTTTCAACCCATACAACGCTCTCTTGAGCCTACACACATGCGACTCGCTGTTGAAGATCTCAAAACCTTCGGGCTGCTCTATGTACACCTCCTCCTCAATGACTCCGTTGAGGAACGCAGTCTTCACATCCATCTGATGATTGTGCCACCCCATCTGCACTGAGAGAGAAAGAATCGTCCGTATGGAAGAATACCTTGCGACAGGTGCAAAGGTCTCCTCATAATCGATCCCCTCTATCTGTGAAAAGCCTCAGGCAACAAATCTTGCCTTGTACTTCTCCACACTCCCGTCAGCTGCCTACTTAACTTTGTAGATCCATCTCGAACCCACCACTGATTTCCCTTCGGGTCTTGGGACAATATCCCATGCACTGATTCTGACAATCGAATCATACTCTTCCACCATGGCATCCACCCATGCGGGATGCTCCACATCTTCCTCGAAAGAGGATGGCTTAGTCACAACACATTTGCTCACAAGAGCCATGTATCCAGTGTACCGATCAGGTGACTGTCTCTGTCTACGTTGAGCTGTAGGTGGTCCTACAACCTTCTCTGCATCTTGAGCCAGTCGCTCAGCTTCTGTCAAGCGCTTTCGCCCTCTGATGGTTGGCGCTGCATGAGTGGTCTCTTCCACTCCATGAACTTCGTCCTGTGGCTGATCCACATCCTGAAGCTCATCCTTAGGAACTAATAGCTCCTCATCTGCATGCAAGTGTGGCTCCCTCTCAAGCGAACACTTCATGGCTTTCTCCTCCTGAAATTTTATATCCCGTCGCACAATAGTCTTGCCACTGTCTGGAAAATACACACGATAGTTGTGGGGCGTATCAGTGTACCCCACAAATATCCCAACCTTTGCGGTCGGCTCCAACTTCTTCCTGGCATCCTTCGTCACATGCATGCAAACGTTAGCACCACAAATCCTCAAATGAGAAAGATCAGGCTTCTTACCAGAATAAGCCTCCTCGGGTGTACTCATGCCAAGTATCCTGTGAGGACAACGGTTCTGCACATATACTGAAATATTGCATGCTTTCGCCCATAAGTGAAGGGATAGGCCCTGATCATGCAACATCGCCCGTGCAGGACCCACGATCGTTCTGTTCTTCCACTCAGCAACCCCGTTCTGCTGTGGGTTATGGGGAGCTATGAGCTCTCTTCGAATCCCTTCTGCGTTGTAGAAATCTTTGAACTCGCCAGAGATGTATTCACCACCATTGTCACTCCTAATAGCCTTCACCTTCTTCCCCGACTCCTTCTCGACCAGTGCTTTGAACTCACAGAACTTTGAGTATGTCTCGCTCTTCTTCTGCATGAAGAATATCCAACACTTTCGAGAGAAATCATCAACAAAGATCACATAATACCTGTGTTTTGCTGTCGAAGCTACTGAGAAAGGTCCACACATTCCTGTGTGAATTCTTTCAAGGATCTTCGTGGCGCGGCTATCCTTCTCGTGAAAGGTGGCTTTCACAAATTTTCCAAAAGTACACCCCTTGTACTGATGTGACTGCGCAAGAGTGCCTTTAGGAAGCTTAGTAGCGATCTGCTACAGTATCTTCAAGGCTCCATGGTGAAGGTGACCCAATCTCCTGTGCTACAGATCGCCATCATCCTGGCTCACCAATCCTTCTGCCTTGCATGCCATTGCTGCGCAGCCATCTATATGCAACTGATAAAGGTTCCTCTCTTGAACCCCTATCTTTCGGGTTTCTCCAGTTGTGTTACTGCGCAGGAAAGCCTTTCCCTCATTGAAAACAACATCATATCCCTTGTCTTCTAACATCGCCACAGAGATAAGATTCTTCTTCAATCTTGGAACATGCATCACTTCCTTCAATACGATGGGTTTACCAGACTCCCTCTCAAAGGAAATGGTACCTATATCAGTCGCACTGTATCTACCATCATCGCCCATCTCGATGTGCACTCCAAGATCTTTCTCCTCCAGATCAGAAAACAAATCTCGATCCCCTGTCATGTGAAAAGACGCACCACTGTCCAAGAACCATACCAATCCCATCACACTTGAAACCAAGCATGCGATCAATGAAAAATCAAGCTCAAACTGCGAGGCTAAGGCCTCTCCCACTGCAGATCCAACAACTTTCTTGTTCTTCTTCTTCTGCGGATAATTAGTGGCATAGTGCCTGTGCTGCTGACAGTGAAAGCACTTCACCTTAGACATGTCCTGCTCCTTGTCTTTCGCACCGGAATGAGAAGCTTTCTTGTTCTTCCGCTTCTTTGCTTTGGTAGCCAAAGCACAATTTTCTTCATTAGGTCCCTTTGATGAAGATCCATCCTTGGTATTCCGCCTGATCTCCTCCTGCACAAGATTTGACCAAAGTCTCTCCCATCTTGGCAATTTCTCCCGACCATTGATAGAGTCCTGATAGGAATGCCAACTCTTCGGAAGACCAAGGAGAGCCAAGCTCACCAAGTCCTCATCATCGACAGTCACCCCCACACTTCCCAGCTCATCCCTGCATTGAGTGAACTTCGTGAGATACTTGGGCATACTGTCTCGCTTCTCGCATTTAATGTTTCTGAGTTTATCCTTGAGCGCCAACTTCCTCTAATCGCTCTTGCTTTGGAATAGATCTGTCAACGCTTTCCACATCAAGTATGGAGAATCCTTTCCATGCAGACTGGACACAATGTGATCCTTCACGCCCTCCAACAGAATCCTTCGACACTTTTTTGTCTTCTTTTGCCAAGCATCAACTTGCGCAGTATCAATAGGCTTTGGGACCTTAGCCTCTATGAAATCCTTCAACCCATTATCATCTAACACCACCTCCATCCTGTCCTTCCATGCAATATAGTTTGAGTTGCCGTCAAGAGCATACTCCAATAACAATTCGTTGAAAGACATTGCCACGTTGACACCAAGAAAACACTTTTGCAAATTCGAAGTCCACCAGCTCAAAAACTCAACCGCCTCTGATCTAGAATTCATGAGAACAAAGTATTTCTCGTACAGAGATTGACTGTATGGGATTTTACCGGATATCTCACCTTCCAAAGGAAGGATGAATCCAGAGGCTACCTGGCTCGATTACAGACTCTACCTGAAGAAATAAAATGTAAACACTTTCTGAATAATATGACACTTATTCACAGAGATTATCTCGATTATACACTATTGCAGAATACATGCATAATACATAACCTCCTCTACGTTGATCATCAATTTAGCAGCATCAAAAACAATGAAACATCAATCGCATGCACACATTAACACAGTATGTAACCCGGGGAAAGCATACAGCTGAAAACCCCACACTATCTATATATTATAATGATATAGAACATGTAACAATACATAGTACAATACTCCTCACAAGTACTCAGTACTATCTCCACCTGTTACACACAAACTAGCTCAAATCTGAAGCCTCAAATCTCCTCCACTGTTTGCCTGCCTCCACTGTGCAATCCTGCAAGAGAATCAATCACTATGTGAATTCGAATTCCCTTGGTTATACTACGCAAGCCTCATGGGAAATCTCCATCCATGCATGTGCAAATCTCATGCACAACTATAGTCACAATTGATAGCAATCTCAACCTCTAACACCTGTCTCCACTGAACTATACATGCACTTAGTTAACTGATGTATCCTTTAGTTGCTTTATGAGTTAATAATTAGCGAATTAATTAATAATTAATTCACACAACTCATCACTAGTGTATTCTTTAGTTAGACTAAAATACAACTAGTTTAACCAAGTCAAACTGAACACAACTCCATCAACTCCACAATCAACTCCACCAAACTCAACCACATGAGTTCTAACTGAGGTCCTGCATGCAGTAGCTCAACTGACCCACAAGAAAAGCATATTTCCTTCTGACAGCTGCATGTGCCACATCTGTAGCTCAAACATAAGTGCTCCAAGAGGATAAGATAATGTTTATAGTCCAAATATTATTATGAGACAATAATATTCGACTGTTCTATTTTTAGCCTGGTAGTCTAAAAATAGAAACCGCCGATATGTCTAAAAATAGATGTCAATATATTTTTACCAACATGACCAATCATCCACAAATAGCATCCTGCAACTCATAGACCATGATCCATATGTCTAAAAATAGACATAGTCTAAAAATAAACTTTGCGCCAAAAATAGCCTGCGGGCCCACTTAGTGAAGGCGACTTATTTCCACTAAGCTCCATCATCTTGTTGCATTCTCAACACTTCATGTTGGAATTTATTTGATGAAAGGAACACTAACGTAATCAACATATAATTTCACAAGTAAATTTCAAGATAAGAGAAATCAAATTGAAGAATATAACTCACATAATGCCCTATATTTCTCAACAAAGGAGAGGTATTGGACCTCATTTGAGTCACACAAGTAATTTGGTATCTTCAAGTAGTATGGGGAAAATTTAGAGCGAGAAAGAGGTGAAGCACAGAGAGGAAAGCAAGAAGGTCTATTTGTTTGCCTTGTGCATCAATTATTTGTTTGGAAAGCTCAAACTTTTGGGAAGAAAGTTATCTCTGTTCAGATTTTGAGCTATAGAAGAGCAACAGACGGAGTTATAGAGAGAAGAATTGTTGTTTGGGTGGCTATCCTATCACTTGGTGAATTATCTTTATCAAAGGTCTTGGAAGTCTTCCTAGAATTTCTATAAGAGAATTTTTTGGGGTTTTCCCCTTTGGAGGGGATTTTCCCTGACCTGGAGCCTATTTCTAGTGTTCTTGTTTGCATTGTGATCTTCTTTATTGCCATTATCTTGATGATGAACACAAAATAATAATGGTGATGATGAACTAACATTATATCACAATAATTGTTAATATAACAATATAGAACATTATGGTGAGGTAGGAGCGGTAGGGGTGCTTTATATATAACCTTGACAAAAAAATTGGAACAAGGTTCGCTTGGGGACCAAGGAAAGCTATGAACAATCAAGTCGGAGCTCTATCACTATGGTT